>SNQJ01S0043752.1:20436-66501 GCA_010110895.2 Picea sitchensis
TTTCACGGTTACTGGACTTTCAAGCACTCCCTAGATCAGACTCTTATGTTTGTTTTTGTAGCCTTGAAGAGTTTCCTCTCCAATCCTAAATCAAGGCTCTAGCCTAGACTGAATTGATGGATCCTACAAACACAAAGTCTAATAAATTTTAATTAAGAATTAATTTTAGTGGTTGTCTTATGTCAAAGGGAATGAAAGTGAAACCAGTGATTTTCTTTAAGAAACAAAAGAGAAGATCATAAGATGAAACTGAAAACAAACTACTTCTTCTTCACAAATAAATAGTTTCCAGTTTAAACTCTTTAACCAAACTTTTTTGTAACTACCTTTCTCATATCTTTGAAAATAAAAACAATAAACAATATTTCGTTCGACTACGAGCTACTTAATGTCCTAAGAATTCAAATAAATAACTTAAGAAAACTTTATTTTTCCTTGGTAAATAAAGCAGCTAACTTGAACTACTTTCACCAAACAAAGAAATGAAGAATTGTTTTTTTATTGTTTTATGCTTCAAAACAAGAATTTTGAAAATTGAATTCTTTTCTCCTCTTCTAAAGCAAAAAAGGGAAAAATAACGACAAGTCAAGACCAAGAAATGACTTATGGCCCATCGTAGATTGCAGGGAGTCACTGACAATACCAAGAAGGCAGAATATAACAGACTCACAAACTTGGCTAAAATCCCTAATAAAGAAAACACAAGAAATATTTGATAAAAAGAAAGCTATGTTGATGTCAGAACTAGGCTACAGACTGTTATAACAGAGACCAGGGCTCGATCAAGAAAACCCCTGAGAAGTGTGACTTCTGACAAGGAAGAAGATGACTTCCTCTTCTTTTAAAAAATAATTTCTCAACACAGTCACGCTACTGACACTTCAGCAGCCTGCGTATGTACGTGGTTTGTCCAAAAGCAGGGCACGTATGTACTCGTGTAGGCCCACTACAGGCCGAGTACACCTCTGTAATTTCTCAAAAAAATAAAAACCAATAGTCAAGCACAGGCATGGAGTACTGGTATGGAAGACCATAATCCCTTAAATACCCAAAATATTACAAAAACTCAAAAAACAGTAAATAAACCGATTCAAAGCACCCAAAAATAATATCCCCAAAAACCCTAGAGGTTTCCCCAGTACGGTCGCCAATTCTTCTATAGTGGGAAAACCCCTCTACGGACTACACCGGGGTTCTAAAGTGTAGGCAGAGCTAACCATCTAAAGTCTCCTACTTTTTAACAACTATCCCATCATCACCCCACAATCATACATAAAAGACAAAGTACAGGGATCCAGTAGGCATACCTTAAACTCTGCATCTGATGTCGATCCCTTTGCGCTCAATTGTTTCTCGACTGCAGATATCCTCCCAAGCACAACCTAATTTCACCAAAAGACAAACAAGACACTATAAGCATGCATTCTATATATCGATTAGTGGGTTAGACATCATAACAAAAATGTAAACAAATCATAAAGATTTAAGACATAATTTGGCGGAACGGAAAAAGTATTTCTTTATATTAATCTCACAAAAGTTGTTTACAATATGAGACCAGAAAATGCTCCTCGAACTCAGTCCTAGGATCCTCTTCACCATTCACCAACTGCTTCCATGTATTCTTCTCCTCTTTAGTTCTCTCTAGGAAAATGGAAAGGATTTGCAATGGAGAAAGAAAGAATTATGGCTCAAACTCACAATGTGATTGCAAAATATTGGGGCAAAGCAAGAATATGGAAATAGGTAGAGTTTCTATGCTCTCATGCTTCTCTTTGGAATGGGACCCCAACGCCTTCTTTTATAGGCCAAAAGAGATAGTAACATTTGGGTTGATTGGCTATGGGCGGTCAAATGTTTAGGTAATGGCCTGAAAACCCGTATCCCTTTACAATTTTTATTTTTCGCGCTTTTTTGTGAGTGTACGTGAGTTGTAGTGGTGCAACAAGCGCATGTACATGGGCAGTAGTGGTGTAGGGCACGTAGACATTCAAAACAATGGGTTTTTAGAAGATTTGTTCAATGATGGCTTGGCAAAGATAGAAAGTAAGCTGGCCTGATCCCAGGTATGCATGTCTGGTGCAATTTAGGGTTATAACAAAAGGAGGAACAAGTGTCGTGAGCAAGAAAACTAGTTCCAAGTGGATGGAACATATTGATGCTCAAGGAAAGGAGACATGTCTAGGATAAGGACACTCGGGGAATATTCCTCCATGGGTCAAAGTGTCGTATCGCAAAGGAAAAAAGTGTTGCAAGGCTTGCGTATAAGGAATGCTTAAAAGGTTCAGTTGAGAGAAACATGGAACCGGCATTAGGACAGAGATGTAAAGATGAGACTCGCAATGTGATTAAGCATGAAACAACAAGACTCCTTCCATATAAATTTTTGTGAGCCCATAAAAGGTAATATCGGTGGGTTTTTCACGTTTTAGAGAGTCTGAAAAAACGTAAAAAGAAGAATCCAGTGAGTACCTTTTTTGCAATTAGTCTAATCGGCTCCAAAAAGGGGTAAACTTGCACTGAAAATACATCTTTTCAAAACCGTTTTAACAAGTTTGAAAAATACAATATCACTCGAATATACATTCAATTTTAAGGAGTCTGAAAAGAGCTTAATTATGGACTCACAACCTTTTTCTAGGTTTTGTCTCCTTAGCCCGATAAAGTAATAAATTAACCGAGGAGAAATATCTCGGTGAGATGAATCTCCTGAAGCATACCTTTTTCAACTATAATCTATTGGTTGGAAAAAGGGTTAAACTCATGCCAAGTAGATTTTCTTTTGCACCAATTTAACGAGTGTGAAGGAACAAGGTCACTTGGCGATCTTTTCAATTTTAGGGATTTTGAAAAGAGCTTAATTATGGACTATAGGGGGATTCCTTTTTCATAAGTAATCTCCAAGGAATGAAAAACGTGATAAACCAAAACCAAGGAGAATGTTCCTTTTTCGAAAATTTAGTCCCTCAGGCCTGAAAAAGGGTTAAACTTATGCTTGAGAATACCCTTCTAGCGAACCGAAGTTCCTAGAGCATACCTTTATTCGTAAAATTAGCCATCCATACCGAAAAAGGGGTAAACTACCACTAGACAGATGTGCCTTCAAATATGGGTTTGGCGAGCGTGAAGGGAAACAAGATCGCTCGGCAATATTTTCAATTTTAGAGATTCTAAAAAGGGCTTAAAGAAGACTCCAGGGGGCTACTTTTCTCGTTGTATGTTGCTTTCAAATTTTAAAGAGAGATTGAAAGAAAGCAAACCGTACTCATTAGGGAGTCCCTAATGGTAAGACCAAGAAAAATGGTTAGCAAGAAAAATGTGGCTTCAATATGTAATCATGACGGCACTAACAAGGACTCCCAATCCTATAGTCAAAACTAACAGCATGGACACCAAAATGCAGCAAAGGATTAACCTAGGGAATCCATGTAGAGGTAGGCTCTACCACCTAATTACGACACTTCTAAAACAACAAAGAAGGTTTCGTGTCGCACTTTGGTGAGGTTGATCATATGGCAAAGAGGAAAAGACAATGAGATGAATAAAGATGGGAGTGAAAACCTAACTTATATGCAAATGTTCGAAAAAATGACTTTTACAAAAGGATGACGAAAATGTAACCAATCCCAAAAATAATCACCAAACCGAAAGGAGAAAAGTACTAGAACGACTAATACATAACTCAAAAGTGAACTCCAGTAGCCACCAAGAAAGAAAAAGTGAAAAGGGGGACAAAAAAAGGGGGGAAAAGGCCAAAATAGTCTATAAATAGAGTTGGACAGCTCATTGTCACCATTGCAAATTGTAAATTAACAACAAAGTAAAAAAAAAACTTCATCAAAAGAGTGAATTCTGGGAGCTACGGTGGACGAAAAACCCCCCTACATGGACCAATTAAGTGTAAGATATTTCCTCTTGCATTTCAATTCTTCCATTTTTATTTATTTTTGAATTTTGGATGTGAACGCCCTTGTAAAAGGGTCGTTCATGTGTGTACGTGGGTTGTCCAAGGCCAGCTTGTGTATACAGGACTATGTAGTCAACATCCCACATACACCTCCTTTTGTATTGAAAAAATAAAACACAAATACTAATCGAGGAGGAGGACCATGTGGCTATAACCTCACTAAAACAGTGTGGATTATGGAAATTATTCTAGTGCTCATTTATGAGGGCACAACCAAGGTTTCTTAACGTTCTTATGGAGTATTGTCATCCTGATGTAGAATATTTCATGATGGAGGGTCAATAACTGACCCTGACTACAGAGGATATTTACTTCCTGACCAGCCTCTTGAGAAGAGGTGAACCGGTCAACTTGAGGACCTTTCCTCCGAGGTCGTTCAACATCGAGGTCAGTGTGTATTGTGAGTTTGGTACTAATAAAGTGGGTTCTCAAGTGTCGATTCATAAGATCACAAGCCTCTTTCTACAAGTGATTCTACCCATGATCGGGTGAATTACTGGATCTGCAACACTCCATCAGGCCTTTGGTGCACATATGCACTATTCAGTTCAGTGTTTAGAGGCAACAATCTTTGACTAGAGTACTACCATGCTATTATGCATGAAGAAACAACTCACAGAGTTTCGTAGGTGTACCAACAAGAAATTTATGTTTGATACCATCTTATGCTCCTTCTTCTTTGACAAGGTTCCTAGTATTAGTCCTAGAGGGACAGTACGGGGGAATATAGCCTCCTTCCCAGTAGTGAGAAGGTGGGCGGTTTTATTGCCTAGACAGGGTGGAGGAAGGACTGTAGAGGCTTTTGACGAAAAATTCTTCAATTGGTAGGCACATCAGATCCCATTCATAGAGGATTATCCCTATGGATGGATTATATTCCTTAGATATCCAAACATGCTTGTTCCCCCTGGCGAGGAGCGTGTTGAGATAGGTAACATATGTTTTTGAAGTTATTAAATTTTTAATTTTTATATATATCCTTTATACGTGCGTGCCAACGTAATTACTTGTGAATATATTATGTACAAATGTGGGACATGTTTGACTATCAAACTTCACTTAGACTAGACGTCATCCTCGACCAGAGGCAGGACCACCAGCAGCAGCAGGACCGATAGCGGCGGAAGGACCCCCATCCGAAGAGGTTGATAGATTCCTATGGCCAGTGGAGAGGAACCTCACTTCTCTCACTCGTTCAGTTCCTATGGATGAGATCAAGGATATTCTCCCGGTGATGTAGCCACATGTAGTAGGGGTGCCTCAGACCTAGGTCCAGTTATCCTAATGTCTTTTGAACTTCGTTGTTCACTACACCAGGGCCAATAAGCCTAGACCTTAGGTAGAGTTGAATCATTTTCGTATCGAGGGCACTTTTTGTACTATGTATTATGAGGGCTTCAGCCCGTCGATGTATACCGATGAATTTTTTAGGCTTTCATTCCCACTTTTTTACTTGTGACACTATTTTGGATATATATATATATATATATATATATATATATATATTTATATTTATATTTATATTTATGGATAACATTTTTACAAATGTATTTACATGTTATGTGTGTGTTTCTATTTTACATGTGAACAAAATGCCAATCTAAAACTTGATTAGCTAGAGTATCAGATAAATGATTAAATCTCCTAGGAACATGAATATATGTACTGTTATCAAAAGATCGTTCTAAGATACGTACCCTAAGGAATCGTCAGTGAAGAGTGGGCTCATAAATGCGGTAAACCCTGTTTAATTGGGACACAACTACTTGAGCATCTAAGTAAACCTGGAGGTGAGAAATGCCATGTGACAAGGCATCACATAGCAATTATATCAGTTCGATGTATTCGGAAATATTATTGGTTGTGTCACCTAGAAAATACCTCCGGAAGATAGAAATTGACCTCCAGGTGTGAAAATAACCCAAGCTGCAGAAGCAAACCTCCAAGTGTGTCGGTTAGCGTCGTACGCGAACCCAAAGTAAATGTTTGATTCACTTGACATCTACCACATTGAAAAAGAAGACATAAGTAACTACATGTCCACAAGACAAAAAATACAAAAATGTATAAAAGGATATACATATATACAAGAAGTCACCCAGGTGACCAACCTAAGAGTAGTACTTCTTAAGGTAGATCCCATTTCTAGGCTCCGCTAAAGAATTTCCCTCAAAATAAACTAGATGGTAAGTACCTTTTCTAAGACCTCTTCCATAATGAAAGGTCTGAACCACATGGGTCTGAACTTGCCTATCCCCAGGGACTCTTTTTCTTGGTCATAGACCAGGACAAGATCACCTTCAGAGAAAATTCGAGGGAGAACGGACCGATTGTACTGACACTTGACTCGTTTCTTATGATCCTTGTTTTCCAAAGCTACATCATGACATTTCTTAATGAACTACTCGAGATATAAGAGGCCTTCCTCAAGTGGTGAAGTGTCGAGCAGTAGCTCCACTGCCAATGTGAACAACTGCCAAAGCAATTTTCTCAATATTGCAGTAATTGATCTCCGATCGAACCAGGCCTCGACTAAGATAATAGATAACTTTATCTTCGAGCATGTCATCCTATTACACATTATTTTGGTCACCCCAGTGATCCATTGACAACATGTGTTCATGTTCCCATGAAAAGATAAAAATATTCTTTCTCCATGAGGAAAGTGATTGGCTTTCTCTTCTCAAAAACCCTATTAAGGAAGGTCGTCACAAGATGCACTATACATAGGGTGCGATGATGCATAATCATTGCCCCCTACTCTAAATTTGGGTTGTGACGTTGTCGCAGGCTGCACTATACCTAGGGTGTGACGATGTTGAAAGCTAAGGAAAATTCAAACTTCATGAAAGTTCTAGAAGGGGATCTTCTAGAAATATGAGATGGTTTCCGAACGGTTTGGATCTTACTCACTTCTATGATTTGGATGGATCATCCTAATCTCCTCACCTATCTCTCTTTCACACTATATAAAGAGGGACCTCTCATGGAAAAGGCTAAGCATGAAAAGGCTAATATTGAATATGCTAGGAATTGTATGGAGAATTTTGCATTAGATCATGCTTGAGAGCCTCATTTCAGTTCATCAAGTTATTATGGATCTTCTTCATTCATGGTTGGAGCAAAGGTGTGTGTGTTGGAGAAAAGGGACATCAGAAGGGGACCTTGCGACATCAAGGCTTTTGGTTGTAATCTCCACTTTCATTTAAAATGATACATCAATATGTTTCTTTCCCATAAAACTATTCTTGTTTTATTGTATGATTCCTTCATCACATGCATAAATTCTTCTTGAGTACATTGTGTTGCTTTCACTTTAGTTGGTTTTTGTTCCCTTGCAGATTTAATATCACAAGAGCATTGAAGTGGAGCTAGGAAGACAATGGCAAGAGGAAGAAACATTTAAAAGGCATGTTGTCTATCTCTTGTTAATAAGTAAACTCAATAATTAGAACTTAGGGAAAGTTTCATGTTCTATTTTGTTTTGTTCTAGTTTCCAGTGGGATCTAGGGAGATCTATTTATATCTGCATTTACCGATTAATCCTATAACAAAATTGGCAACCATACTAGGGATACGACACTCTTTTGTTTTTTTTCTTTCCATTTTCTTTTAGCCTGCCTTATTTCGATTGAATTCATTCTCTGATTCTGTGGGTGATCCATCTGGACTCCCTGGGTCTGAAATTTCAGTTAGAGTTTTTACGTTTCTCCCATGTTTTCCTTAATTACAGAGATCGTCGCACTGCACTATATAGTCATCTTGCAAATACCCTTTGACGTCGCACCTTGCTTGTGCAATCCAGTGTGGCATCGTCGCACTGTGTCCTATTGGTACCCCGTGATGACCTCAGCTTGTCACATTGTGCCCTATTGTCAACCTGTGACGACTCCTATAGGATTTGTTGGAGTGAGTCAATTTTTATTTTGTCACCCAGTTTTTCCTTAGTTTCCTAGGGCGGGACTTCTGATACCAGTGTTTGATTTATTTGTGAGTTTAAAGCTTTCTTTTGATTGGTTTTTAGTGATTGAAAGTCTTTCTTTATAAATTTTGCAAGTTTTTTACTTTTGATCTCTGTCACGAGGATATAATCTATGGATTTTGATCTGAGTGCTTGTTTGACAAAGGGTCTCTGATTTATTTGTGCTTTTGAATTGATTTTTCTTTCCAGATTTTTTATTGATTAAGAAACATTTTTTGTTTGCATTTGACAGGAAGTTTTTTTATCATTTCAATTTTGTCTACATTGTGAGTTTGATTTGGGAATTGTGTTGAATGTGTTGATTTTCTTGGATTACACTTTCCTTTCATCTTTAAATATCTGATTTGATTTGGGAAAGGAAGAACTAAAATCATTTATTCTTTTTAATAATCTTTCATAAGAAGATCTTTGCATTCAGAAAAAAAAATTAAGGAGAATATTGGAAATTTTTGTAGTCTTTGGTTATTTGGAATTGTGTTCATTCAAGAAAAGAGAAATTGTATTTCGTAGAATTTGTAATTCAATAAAAGTACCTTATCCCTATTGTAATTAGAGTTCATCGAATTGAAATATTGCATATTCATCTCTTCTTGCGTTTTATTGGGTCAAGGTCACAACTTCATCAATTTTGTCTCCATCTCCCTTTTGAGTAAACAACAACTTTTAAAATACAATGTAATTTAAAATTGATTAGTAACTTTTATTTTCTAGAAATTATCTTCACCAACATTAGCTAGGATAGCGCTTTGGAATAGTTTGTAAGGCACACTCTCCAAAGCATCAAAACACACAGTAGTATCTTGTTATAGATGGAGTTCAAATCCAATTGCTACATTTTGTCGTGGGAAGCCCTTCTCACACAAGTGTCAAACCTGAGTTCGCATTAAGACTGGTAGAGTTACTCACCCTGCTTTTTTGGTCTTGGTGTAGAGGTTGCGCATATTATTTGGGGTCACTTGAGGGTATACCCACGATTATGTGTGGGACCCTTTCGAGTTGATTTCGGGTTAGATACCCTACCTTTTCACGTGGATCAGACTGTCGACTATTTCCCCAAGAATCATTGTTGTAATTAGTAACCTTAGTAACCTATATATTTAGGGTCTTACACAAGGTGATTGTGGAGGGGAAATTCTTCACGGTACCTGGAACCGACGTTGGCCAAACTCAGTCGGGCTCCTTAGAGGGTATACCCATGATTATGTGTGAGATTTTGCACCAGGGTGTAAGTTTGTTAAGCAAGTCATCAACGTAACTTTTCCACCAGCTTTATCCTATCCCCTTCTAGTCTTGACTTCGCAACGTTGGATTTCATCACCAACTAGTGACTTTGAAATAAGAAGGTTTGTTTTATTGGTTTGATTTCTAGATTTTATTAGTGATTGTTGTTTGTTTCCTTAGTTGGCCATAGAAATTTTTTGTTCTTGACTTGGTTTGGCCAACATTGGCCTTCATCGTTCACGTAGGATGCAAGGATAACCTCCTAATAATTTGTAAGGTTGCCTTCCTTTGCCTCCCAATTCACCAAAAAGCTCTCATGAGGGAGTTGTCAATAACGAATTAGATTCACAAGTTGGAATTTCACACTTTTTAGAGAGATTTTGAATTGTTTTGGATTCTTTAGATGCAATTAGACTTCCCCCAAATCCATTATTGAATATTAGACAAGACGCACGTTTTCTCTAGATGAATTCATTAGGAGAACTTGTTATTATTGATAACACTGGAGTACCGACTTGACCTAATGCAGAATCTGGAGTAGAAGTCCACTTTTTCAAAGTGATTCATTTAGAACCTCGTCTCACACTGTTGGAATTTGTAATCCTAGCTCTGCCCCCATGACAGTACATGATATTTATGGTAACCTAGGGTCGAGTCCTGACCAACCTATGGAATCAACAATTCCTGAGACATATGTTACCTATACGATACCTTTAGACCAATTTATTGGAAAGACCAGTAGTGTCACCACAGTTTCAGACCAGTTGTTGGTTGGTTCTCACTCAATTATTCCTCTCCAGATGGCCCATTCTACTAGGGTCCCACATGCTACGATTGTTTCTACCGAAAATGCTTCTATCACTCAAGATCCTATTGGAACGCCACTTCCTCTTAGACTGAATCTGTCACTACCCCCTAGGTATAATGCTTTGAACACTTCCATTTCTATTCCTACCCAGAATCCATTTGGAGGGTCAAAACATTTTATTCCTCCTAGGTATAATGCTGCCAGCCAGTTTTTTTCTACACCTACCCAGGTTCTCTCCAGAGGGCCTTACTTCCCTCCTCCACCTTTGATTGGAGGAGCTAATCGTTCTGGCACTAGTGGCTTCAAACTAGTTGGAGGAACCAGTCATTCTATCTCTTATCGCTTTCAGATTCCCATTGGAGGCCAACCTCAAGTTAGGGGACAACCTTAGATTGGGGGACAACCTCAAGTTGGGGGGAACCTCAGATTGGGGGACAACCTCAACTTAGGGGGCAACCTCAAGTTGGAGTCCATAATGCATTTTATGGAAAAAGTGTACATGTGTTACCATCTCAACCTTGGAATATTCCTTTCCAAGGGAATCAACAACCAGTTGGCAGGAAACATCCTCAAGTTAATTCCTTTGTTCCTCCGAATTTCGGTCAACCGTACCCAGGTTCCATGAATCCTACTTGGGGTCCGAATTTTCAATCTAACATTCCTTTCCAAGGGAATGCACCTAATCAACCCAACCATGTTTGCTATTTTCCCCAAAACCCTCCATAACCGAATCTATCAGGACTGTCTATTATTTTCAGACTTCTTACGGTCCTACTGGTATACCTACGGGACTTCCTCCCCTAAACTACCAGTTTCCACAAGTGAACAGACAGTTGCCTTTTCTGGCCACCTTGGATTTACCAGTTTTGTCTAGGATCTTGAACGATCCTATTTTACACTGTCCTTATTGGTCTGTCATCCCAGCCAAACTACCGTCTAACATTCCTAAGTTTGGCGGTCAATCGGGAGAGAACCCGAATAATTATGTTATGACTTTCCATATTTGGTGTTCGTCCAACTCATTGATGGACGAATCCATTAGATTGTGACTTTTCCAACGGACTCTCACGAGTTTGGAAATAAGTGGTACATTGAGTTATAGGGAGGATTTTTTAATGGCTTTAATACCCTAGGCATGGTGTTTCTAACACATTACCAATTGCATATTCGTTATGAGACATGAACTAAAATTTTGAGTTCTTTTAAGCAATCTTCTTCCACTCACATTTCTAATCACATCCATGAGTAGAGGAGGAGAAGACCTTTAATCAAAGTTCCCCTTCCTGATCAATTGTTGGCTGAGTGGTTTACCAAATCACTCATTGGTCCTATTGCCCGTGATGTTTCCATGGGTGGTGTTGTCACTGAAGAGAAGGAAATTAGTCATGCTCAGTATCTAGGTCTCGTTTATTCGCAAATGGGCACACTTTACATCTTAATCCCTGATGCTCCTCGTCCTTCCATGAATCCTACCCTGACACATCTAGTAGCTTCTCATGTTGTTGATGGTGTGATTGTCACCTTCCATGCTAAGACCCAGTCCACACCAATCCTAAATCTAATAATTCTAATGTACAAAATACTCCTTCTCTTACTCCTTCCTCCGGTAAGATTTCTGAAGTTAATTTGGTCCAATTCACACCTACCAGGAAAAACCAAAATAAAAAGAAAGTGAAGGGTAAGAACAAGGAATACAAAAATAATAATCAACAAACTAAAAAGCCCAAAATGTGGCATGTTGATCATAAGGATAAGCGCAAACCTCGATATCCTTGCCTCATTTGTGGTGACGATCATTACACGAAAGACTGTCCACGACGTATCGAGGTTACTAAGTTCATCCAAGGGATCGGGAAGCCCCCTACACCTGTTGTTTTGTCACAACCTTTCCCTTCTTAGCAGTAGGCCCAATTGGTCATTCATGACCAATCTTCTCCTTCTACCACATCCTATGTTCTTATGTGTACTAGTGACTCTAAAAAGAAAAAAGTTGCAGTCACTACTCGGGCCAAAGATTATTCTTTGTCGAAGGAGAAAGTTGATGATTTACCACCTTCATTGGTTCAACCTCCTCCCTCCACTTCACCTCCAAACGGTCCTCTTCATCTCGAAAGACCGGGTCTCAATACAGTTCTTATCCCTCCTCCAAAGTGCATTGTTTTAAAGTCAGCGTTTAACCCTCACGCACGTGTTCAGCCTGTGACATGACTGATTTTATGACGTTAATTAGATCATTTTTGCCGAATGTTTATATGTGTTTTCATGTTTTGAAGAGATTTTGTATCAAAGCGCTATGATCCAAACCATGTATGCATAACTCATGTTTTATGATGATCTTGAGTGTAATTCAGTATGTTTTTATGTTTCCAGGAATCTAATTCACATTTTTTCGTGTCACAGGGAAAAATCACTGATTGTTTTTGCTTCTGGCACTCAATCTGGTACTCCATCGGGCACTTAGTCTAGTACTCCATCCGGCACTCTGTCCTGCACAAAAATGATGGACGATTTGGAAATTATGGTATTGGCGACCAGTAACGGGCAAATCAGAGACATGGGTTTTTCTCGTGCTCGTGCCCTCTATCTACTAAACTCTTGACAAATCCATTTGGGTTGTTATGTTGGGCGAATATTGGCTTGCCTCATTTCGGCAGTTAAGGCATCTTAAATGCAATTTACTATTTTTAGAAGAGGATCGGCGCTCCGGTGGTTGACCTCTCAGTTTGTAAATCTTATAAATACCACCTCAGTGTTCAGACAATAGTTAAGAATTCGTGTGCTAGAGCAAAAGACAATTTTAGCTCTATTTTTCCATTTTCGTTTTGCTAGACTGTGTAAAACCTGCGTTTTTAGTTTTAATGGTGAAATCGCTTTGTTGAAGTTCATCGTGTGCATTTGAGGAGTGACCACAACTTGCTGGGGGGCCCACCAATAGTCAGGGTAACTATCCTATGAGTTTTCTTGTAAATTGAGTAGCATAGATGTCTTTTTATTTTATTTTCTGTACATGAATCGTTATTTTACTTCTTTGTTATATAATTTGTTGTTTATGATTTAATCGACTTAATTTAGTTTTGCAGGTTGATATGAAGGATCTTGTTAATATGCATTGACTTTGTAGATAGTATAATAAATATTGCAAGCTTAGATACTAACCGTGTGTGTATCTAGATGACAAATTAAGTTTCTTTTATGCTGAAATAGATGATAAAAACAGAATTTTAAAACAGAATTTTTAATTCATGCTTTCTTTGATAGAGTTTCGGTGGATGGATAGTCATTAGTCTTTAGTTTTCAATTCTAGTTTTCCGATCTAGTTGTCATTTAGCTTTATTTATTTAATTTATCACTTAGTTGCTTATTTGCTTTCTTGTCATATGCTGAAATAGTGTTTATTTTTTGTTCATAAGCATTTATCTTTTTGCAATTTTAATTGTCAAATAGAACTAGTTTAGTTTACTTCATGCAATTTCTTTCTTAGATTTAGGTTGCAATTTCAATTTGTAATTAATGATTGAATTTAGTATATTATGAATTTGCTTACGTAGTATAGAGTGCAATTGAATTTCATAGCATAATCTATTTATAATTGTTGATGATTAATGCATGAGTAATAATCACATGGATATGCAAGATAATTGATGTTGTTTCTGTAATGGCTAAGTTCTCATTGGATTGCCTAATTCACACTTTTTACTTTGCTATTGAAGTCGATATCGAGTTTATCCCTCTTGAATTATCTTTCATTATTAAGTGCCATCGTGATATTATAAGACACCGAAGACATTCACACAACCATCAACACTATATTTGAGTTTTCATAGATTAGAAGATAGTTCCATGCTTTCATTGATCAAAAGATAGTTCTCTTGTTGTTGTAGGATAGTTAGTCTTTTGCTTTGGTAGATTAAAGAGTAGTTTGTCTATCATAGATTAAAGATTAGTTTTTAATTCCTCTTTCTTTCAGTTAAGTATATTTCCTTTCATATAGTAGAAATAGTTGTGAATTTTGATTTAAGAATAGAGTTCACTTGCCTCTTAGCTTAGTTAGTTGCTTATTGAGTAATCTAAATTATTTTACTTGTTGTAGAAGTTATCCTAGGTTAGTTATTTGTCTACTTGCTTTAATAGGTTAGTTGCTTACTTGTCTATTCTTTCTTTGATAGTGTAGTTGCTTGTTTATTTACTTGCTTTCACAAGATAGTTGCTTATTGAATTTAAGTAGGTTAATTACAAGTAGTTTGTTGTTGCTATTTGCTTATTAGATGAATAGTTTGATTTTTCTTATTGTTATGAATGAACTAGATTTCTATAAGTAGGGTTTCCATTTGCTTTCTTAGAACTATCCATCGATCCTTCATTCAAAGGTTACTTAGGGTACATAGTTTGAGTTGCTTAGTAGAGTTTGACCATTAGTAGTCCTTGCTTGAGTAGATTAGCTCTTAGATAGCCACTTCCTTATTTAAACTATACTACTACCAATCCTTCTACCTTGTCATATATTTTTCTACATCTCTAAGTTTACTTACCCTGGGTTGACAATTTAATTGAGGGTTTTTAGTGTGTTTTTAGTGCATATAGAACACCCATCATTTTAGGCATCGTTGTCGAGGAGTTGTCTCAAGGTAGGAAATAGTTAGGAATTAGATCATTTTCAAATCTTAGCATTAGATTGGTGGTGGGGGGACTTTAAGACGAGAGGTAAGAACCTACACATCTACTATTGCAGGCTCCCCCAAACCCAATGGTAGTTTTTCTTTTTGTTTTTATTTACTTTCATGAATAGACCTAGAGACCCAAAAGGTATATACATTAAATCAGACCTTTCAACCAAGGTTCCTTTCGAAGCTTTTGGAGGAATGAATGTTCCACTCATAAACTCCGCAAGCTGATACCGAGCAATAGGAGCTAGCTCAACCCAAAGAGCTAAAGTAGTCTCTGAAGAGAATAAGACAGGGAGCACTATAGAATAGAAAATTGAAGCATCAGTAATAGTGGGACATGAGGCAAGACCACTCAATCCCTCTGCAGAACCAACCAACACAACCTTTGTTTTCTTACCACTGGGAGAATGAATTCGAAGGTGACCATTACTTTGGAATAACTCTCTCAAATCCTAGCAAAAACTAGGATCTCTTCTTCTCAGGAATAACAAATATTGACAATAGACAAGAAATTGAATACCTCTCCATAAATATTAGAAGAATCAAGGTCCTATGAGCTACAAAATCATTTTCCTTGCCAAAATGAAAAGGAAGCTGAAAAATTATGGACTACATCCAGTGGCGAGCAATCATTAAGACCTGAGATTGAGGAGTTCTCAACATCCATCTCAGCATATCCTTTATGTACTTCATAAATCAATCATCTAGAAGAAGAGTATCTGCATAGTATAATGAAGGAAAGCATAGAAATTATTGTTGATGAACATTAAGATTACATTGAAATTTGGTTTCAAGAGGTCATCAAGCCACAATACTATTCTCTTCTTCAACACCTTCTGATTCCAAAACAAGTAGGTTGGTTTGTTCTTCATATCTAGGTAATCATTGTGGTAACTTTTTCATATATGGATATGAGTATGTTTCTTATCTTTCTCCGTACATGGTTACATTGGAAGAGTTCTTACACTTGAATAAAGATTTTCCCTTTCTTTTTAGGTAGGGTAGGATAGTAAATAAAAGTTGCATGTTGTTAGTTTAGCTTAAAGTCTAATGTAGCCTCATTTTACATTTTCTTTTAATAAGAGAAATATGAGATACATGTTCCTATGACTTGATCTCATTGATCTCATTAGTTTATTATATTTTAGAATGTGGTTTTTGCAAACAGTTTTAGAGATCTCTGTAGGTATTTATATCACCAAGGGTAGACAATTCCAAGGAGATATAAAAGAAGATTTTTTCTTCAAAACATTGTTATACTTGAACTTTGTTGTCTGCTAAGCATCAAATGAATAATGATTTGTTGTATTTAGCCATGTTTTTGCAAAATATTTTCATCTTTTTTTTCTCAAGGCATCTTAAGAAGCAGTTGCTCTTGAAAATCTTCACCACTGTATAAGGAAATGATACCATAACCATCAAGCTTAGAGGTCTCTCGTACAATTTCCCCGAGAAACCGAAGTAAGTAAGTAAAGTATCTTTATTAAAGAGTAACAAGGAGGTCTGATTAGCAGTTAGTCATGGAAACATCACAATAACTTACAAAAGAATGAAGTGAGTTGAGCCTAAAGATACCTTTCTGTTCTTTCTCAATGGTACCATCCACTACACACTAAATAGCTTGATTATATCATATCTTTAGATAAGCCACATCTTCTTAAGTACCCATTACATCAAGACAATCGCTAAGGAATATAATAGAAATTCATCCTCTAACATAAATACCATCCCAATTAAAAAAAAAAAGAAAAAGTTGTTTTCAGAGTTGTCCCCCCATCTTCTTGCATAAAGAAATCTTATACTAAAATCTTAAAAGATGGAAGGCCAGTCTCTAAGGGTGTAAGAGGCTAACTCACTAGGATACTGAACACGTCTTCGGGAAGTGGGTATCGGCCTGTGGTATGACTAGGTAAACCCACCAGAGTATTGAATAGGCTTACTGGCAGCGAGGCATTCTACCTAGCGAGGATGATAATCTGACAAAAAATGAATAATAAATTTAAACTTGTCCTGATGTACGACATTACTTGTAGACAAAGATGACATGAAGTATGTATGGTTAAGCTAAGGTTAATGACCTCCATAAACTTTCCATTGGGAACTAACTCTGAGACTATCTTGAAACTCTCTTGCCTACCTCTTCTTATCTATATATAGGATCTATTATCCTATAGGTGGGGCCATATTTTAACCATCTCGTCAAACCAATCTGTGAAATTTATCTCTACACTTAACAAGCTGTAAATCTTCAGCTATTGGGAGAACTGATTGGTTTCCAATATTTTTTATTGTGAGGTGTCACAATACTTAGGTGTGGGGGAGGGGTTCATGAGTTGATTAATGATAACATTGCCTAGAAGAAGTAAATCTTTGTAAAAATTTATGTTTTGTGTTTTCATAATACATGTTATTATATCAGCAGTTATTTTATTTTTGAAATGCTAATTCCCTGTGTGTTATAAACTATTGTACATTTCCTTAACAGACCACTTAACTGGTTTATTTTTGTTACAAATTGTTCATTACAGAGTTATGATTGCATTCCTTATAGAATGTGAGATAGAGGAATGGATTGTGTGAGCACGATGGGAAAAAAATAAATAATGGAACACTCTTAGCCTACCTCTGCTCCTATTCACTATGTTCGTGGTCTCTGAGGAATCAATTTCCTCAGCCACAAAGCTCCCAAGAGTTGGAGACCGTTGGTTTAAACACCACTAGTTGCCAAGAGCAAGCTATAATAGGGTTTTCAAAACAAAATTTTATAACATCTCTGGAACTAAGTGATACTCCAAGGAGTGGATAAAACAGGAGCTAATCAACCCTCTCATAGTCATCACTAGAATGATTACATGTGAAGGTAGATATTTTGTCTTTAAATACTGTGAGTTTCGATTATTAGCTCACTTTTAGTTCAATAAGCCATTGAATTTTCCCTTTTACTTCTTAAAGAGTCTTAAGAAGATGTCTTCCCAAGTAAGGAAGAATGTAACTAATCCCCATAACAACTTATTTCACCATGGCCTTATCAAACTACTTGTCTTAGCCGAATTTGGGAAAACGTGGGATGACTTCATTTACCAATTTGAAAACCCTCATATTACAACCAATACTAGTAAGATGACTCTTGATCTAGGGACTGTTACTCCACCCAAACCCTCATGCTCAAGCTATTCCTTTACTGGACCAAAAGTCCAAGAAACTTGTCGATACCCCTACAGCCTCATCGGGCAAGAAGACCAAGAAGCCTATTGCTAACCCCCCTCTAAAAATAGTAAAGACCTATTTCTAATTCATGGCACGAGGACGTGCCATATATTCAGTCTACGGGGAGTTTCTTTAGCTAAAAGAAAATGATAAGAACTGCCCATTTGTATAGCAAACCCATGAGAAGAGAAGTAGGATTTCTGTCAAAATTCTGGCATACTATCTTTTTACAATGTCTTGGGATATTATATCAGCAGTTGTTTGTATTTGTATGCTAAATTATATTTTTCTGACATAATTGTGTGTGTTATAAGATTTATGTGCATTTTTATGTTTATTCTATAGAAGACTTTTTATACTTAACTACTCTTTGTGACAAATACAGAGCGATAACAACTGTTAAATACTTACTGTCATTTGTATTACAAGCTTATGAAAAGAGGAACAGTTGTTTGAATTTTTATAGATAGATTAAAGGAAATACAAATTCTCATGTTCACCATGCCTACCAATACAAACCAATCCTTTTTTTAGTATATGTTAGTTCTATCAGTCACCAGTGATCAAATTCACTCTTTCATGTGATTGATAGGGTTATTAGGTCAAATTAGTATACTTTCAAAATAAAATTTGACATATATTGGTTGTAAAATGGTCATTGTTGTGTCTAGGTGTCCTTACTACTCCCTCCACTCATCCAAGGTCATAAATTTTCATCATGGTCATGTCATCATTCCTTGTCATAAATTTTCAAATGATTGTCTTGGTCAAATTTCTACTTCAAAATTGGTTTCTGAATTAAGGAAGATAAATTTGACAAAAGTGAAAGTGATTTTTGTCAATAATATACCAAGAAACAAAAACCTCCTTTATTTTATGCACGGGTGTTATTATTTGAGATAAATCCCGAAATACATTCGCTATAGGAGGGTTTTTGCACATTTGGATAGCTTGACTTCAAGTCCATTTTTCAGAGGTTTGGAGAAGGCATTGGAAGTGATTTATGGTTCCATTGTGTAGATGACATCATAAAAGTCCCAAAAATACCACTGTCACACCAAAAATCCTCCTAGAAGGCCTCCAAAATCCCTCTCAAAGACCACGTTGCACTTCTGCTAAGAGCACGTTGCGCTTCTACAAGTTTTTAGCAACCAACTTCAAGCTTGGATTATGAACAAATGGGAAATTAATTTTGAAACCTGGAGGAGGTTTATGTTCATGACATACCAAAACATAATAACCTCTCTTAGTTTTTGAATATATGTTATTGTTTGGGATATATTCAATTCTCTTAGAGGCATAGTTTTTCAAAAAATAAAATACTATGTTTTCTTGTTTTAGTCATGTTGTCTTTTTGTGTTTTCCTAACAACTGGAAGTGAAGTTTTGAAAACAAAGGGAGGTTTTTATCAAGGACATATTCAAAAACAAAAACATCTCTCATTTTTTACACAGGAATTACTGTCTTGTAGTTACAGGTGTCACTTTGATACCTATTTTTCACAACTTCGCCAGGCCAGAATTGTTGCGCTTCTAGGAAGTCACTTTTGGAACTAATTTTGCAGAGGTAAAATTGTTGTTTTGAATGGTTTAAAGGATAAAGGGTATAATATACATATCAAGGCTTCCTCACATGTCATCATCAGCCTCCAAAAACTACAAACCCTCCAGTTCAAACTTAGAGAGCATGAAACATTGAGTTGTCATTTACGCCCTGATAACGTTGTCCTACAAGCCAAGATAAAATGTCTACAGTGTTTGGTTGATGATATGACTACCACCAATAATAATCTCTGGATGCAATTGAAACATCACAAAAATCCTAAGTCAAAAATCCCTCGGAAAGTGGGAGAAGCTTCTAAAGCTAATCCACCCCCTCCTTCGCAAGTTTAGTCATGAAGGGAAATTTATTTTTGTTTGCAGTGGGACCTGCAAAATCTTAGGTGTGGGGGTAATGTTGGTCCGATGATATGACTGATTTTATGACATTAATTAGATCCTTTTTTCTGAATGTGTATATGCGTTTTCATGTTTTGAAGAAGTTTTTGAAGATATTTTGTGTCAAAACGCTATGATCCAAACCAGGTATGCATAACTCATGTTTTATGATGATCTTGAGTGTAATTCAGTATGTTTTTATGTTTCTAGGAATCTAATTCGCATTTTTTGGTGTCACAGAGCAAAATCGCAGCTTGTTTTTGCTTCCGACAATCAGTCTGGTACTCCATCCAGCACTCCATCCTGAACAAAAACGATGGGCGATTTGGAAGTTATGGTATTGGCGGCCAGTGATGGGAGAATCAGAGACATGGGTTTTTCTCATGCTCATGCCCTCCAACTACTGAACTCTTCTCTATTTGGGTTGTTATGTTAGGCAATTATTGGCTTGCCTCATTTTGGTGGTTAGGGCATCTTAAATGCAATTTACTATTTTTATAAGAGGTGTTGGCACAGGAGCAAACCCAGGGTTCAACGCTACAACAGCGCACCAGCAAAACCCTAACTATCGTCCCTTTTGGCAACACCTATGAAGAAAATGAATTCTCACCCGAGGTAGAGGCAGGGGTGGCTGCAAGACTCAGGTGTCTGCAACCTTAGCTGGGACACAGATTTGTGATTGTAATACTTAACAGAGCACTTAGTACCGACAGTTCATTAATATTCAACCTAGTATCTACTCCGCAGATAAAACAGAGCATCACAACATTCATTCAAATCTAACGTATCCAAGCACTTAGCATAAAGAGATAGATTAGATCTAGCAGATTCAAGCACTAAGCACATTCACATAGGTCAGATCTAACATCCATATACATTGTTAGTACAAATCATAAGCAAATCTATCCATCTATACCAAAGCACTCAGTAAGTAAAGACATAAACACATCAACACATAACACAAAGCATAGCAACACAGCATGTACATGGTTCACCCCCACACTGGGGCTACATACACCAAATCTTCTTCTTTATTATCTTCAGTCAAGCTGCTTACAAGCACATATCATCAAAATACTACTACGCAAAAGATAGGATATCTGCGCGCACTCTACTAGATACTCCTTCTTCAATTTAGGGTACAACACCAAGCCTTATTACAATTAGTTGCACCTAGATCTGTAAGTCTCACATAGTATGCACAAAGCATCCACAATCCATACTTAGCAGTTATCCCAATATCACACAGATATATATGCGCCTCTCCTTACATTGCCTAGACATCTATTTATACTTTACAAAATAGGCCTAAGCATGGGTAAACCCATGGGATGACATACCCATACCCGTTACATAATCCCAAATCCCAAAAAGGACCCAAAAAGGGGTCAAGATTTCGTGATCTCTACTTCGTCTTTCTCTCCGTTTTCAACAGGCTGTCGAAGTCCCAAAATAGGTCAAACTTGACCAAGGATCTCCCAAAACTTGGTCAAGGGCCAACAACAGGATCGACACTCCAGTGGTCAACCTCTCAGTTTGTAAAGATTATAAATACCACCTCAGTGATCAGACAATAGTTAAGAAGTTGTGTGCTAGAGCCAAAGACAATTTTAGCTCTTTTTCTCCATTTTTCGTTTTGCTAGACTGTGTAAAACCTGTGTTTTTAGTTTTAATGGTGAAATTGCTTTGTTGAAGTTCGTGGTGTGAATTTGAGGAGTGACCACAACTTGTTGAGGGGCCCACCAGCAGTCTGGGTAACTATCCTATGAGTTTTCTTGTAAATTGAGTAGTATAGATGTCTTTTTATTTTATTTTATGTACATGAATTGTTATTTTACTTCTTTGTTATATAATTTGTTGTTTATGATTTAATCGGCTTAATTTAGTTTTGCAGGTTGATATGAAGGATCTTGTTAATATGAATTGACTTTGTAGATAGTAGAAGCAAGATTGCAATATTAGATACTAATCGTGTGTGTAGCTAGATGATAAACTAAGTTTTCTTTTATGTTGAAATAGATGATAAAAACAGAGTTTTAAAACATAATTTGTAATTCATGCTTTCTTTGACAAAGTTTCGGTGGATGGATAGTCATTAGTCTTTAGTTTTCAATTCTAGTTTGTCGATCTAGTTGTCATTTATATTTATTTATTTATTTTGTCATTTAGTTGCTTATTTTCTTTCTTGTCATATGATGAAATAGAGTTTAATTTTTGTTCATAAGCATTTCTCTTTTTGCAATTTGAATTGTCAAATAGAACTAGTTTAGTTTACTTCATGCAATTTCTTTCTTAGATTTATGTTGCAATTTCAATTTTTAGTTAATGATTGAATTTAGTATAGTATGAATTTTCTTACGTAGTATAGAGTGCAATTGACTTTCATAGGATAATCTCTTTATAACTATTGATGATTAATGCATGAGTAATAATCACATGGATATGCAGGATAATTGATGTTGTTTTTGTAATGGCTAAGTTCTCATTGGATTGTCTAATTCACACTTTTCACTTTTCTATTGAATTCAATATCGAGTTTATCCCTCTTGAATTATCTTTCATTATTAAGTGCCATCGTGATATTATAATACACCAAAGACATCCACACAACCATCAACATTATATTTGAGTTTTCATAGATTAGAATATAGTTCCTTGCTTTCATAGATCAGAAGATAGTTCTCTTGTTGTTGTAGGATAGTTAGTATTTTTCTTTTGTAGATTAAAGAGTAGTTTTCCTATCATAGATTAAGTATTAGTTGTTAATTCCTCTTTCTTTCAATTAAGTATATTTCCTTTCATAAAGTAGAAATAGTTGTGAAGTTTGATTTAAGAATAGAGTTCACTTGCCTCTTAGCTTAGTTAGTTACTTATTGAGTAATCTTAATTAGTTTACTTGTTGTAGAAGTTATTCTAGGTTAGTTAGTTGTCGACTTTATTTAATAGGTTAGTTGCTTACTTGTCTATTATTGCTTTGATAGTGTAGTTGCTTGTTTAGTTACTTGCTTTCAAGAGATAGTTGCTTATTGTATTTAAGTATGTTAATTACAAGTAGTTTGTTGTTTTTATTTGCTTATTAGATGAATAGTTTGTTTTTGCTTATTGTTATGATTGAACTAGTTTGGTTTAAGTAGGGTTTCCATTTGCTTTCTTAGAACTATCCATCGATCCTTCATTCAAAGGTTATTTAGGTTACATAGTTTGAGTTTCTTAGTAGAGTTTGATCATTAGTAGTCCTTGCTTGAGTAGATTAGCCCTTAGATAGCCACTTCCTTATTTCGACTATACTACTACCAATCCTTCAACATGGAATATATTTTTCTACAACTCTAAGTTTACTTACCCGGGGTTGACAATTTAATTAAGGGTCTTAAGTGTATTTTTAGTGCATATAGAACACCCATCAACATGTGTTGCACACAACTACAGTAATGTAGAAGACCTTGCACAAGCACCCTCCACGATGTCGGCTCTCGAAGTCCTTCAAAATTTTCCCGCTCAACATAAGGCATTGTTAAAGGCCATTAGTGGAATTGACCCCATGGATACCAATTCAATAATATTTCACTTGGAGGATCACGTTCCCAAGCTCCCTCCTCAGCTAGCATTTCAGATCCAAGTTGTTGTTGAAAACAAGAATATCTGTAGAACCGTTATTGACGAAGGAGCCTCGACATTCATTATGTTTGTTACTTGTTGGAAAGTTATTAGCTCTCCTACCCTCATTGAGTCACACAATACCCTTAAGGCCTTCAATGGCACAGGTTTCAAACCTTACGGTGTTCTTCCCTCGTTGTCTATTACGTTGGAAGGTAAATCAGTCAATGTAGAGGTTGAGGTCTTCGATGAACCTCTTGATTATAACCTTTTACTTGGTCGTAGCTGGATTGATTCCATGCATGCAGTTGTGTCTGCCCTTTTCCATGTGTTACGTTTCCCGCACCAAGGAAAGGTCGTCACGGTTGACCAACTGGACTTCTTTAATGTTGATTCCCATACTAGCAACGTACCTTTTATCTCAAAGACACCTCTCGGTTATGATAATATTGGTGTGGGTCTTTTGAAAGATTCAACTTTGATGGGTACATTTCAAATCCCACCACCTGATATTCCTCCTCCTTTGGTTGCCTCAATCAACATGATATCCACCATCATTTGTAAAACCCCTCAGTCATATGACCCATGGATAGTACCTATCCCTGGTGATCATCCTCTTTACAGTTACCAAATTCTCTTAATTCTGGTCGAATCCAGTTATCAAGCTATTCAATCGGCAACCCCCTCCCCTCCTTCTCTCTATGATTCATCTCCTGATCTGTTACATGTGATCTTTCCTACTGATCAGATGATCATGTCAGTCATGTCTATGGAAGACACTCCATGGGATGATAGGCATCATCATTCCATTCTCTTCCTAGAACGTGATACCATAGAGAGCTACCAACAGATTTGGGCTCTGTCGACCATTGTTGTTATTTCTTTTGTTCCTGATTCAACACATGATGTTTTGTACAAAGGGAACTTGAGTAACATTTCACCTACCATCCCTCTAGACATATTGATTAAAGGTGGAGTTGTGGAGAATGTTAATATTGGGGCCTCCTGTTCTATTGACGAGGTCCACACTTATAAATCCATTTTTTAAGAATTATGTGACGTTTTGTCCTCAAGTTATGAAGAAATGCAAGGTATCGATCCTGATATTGTTGTGCACGAGATTAAGACTTATTCAGATGCTAAACCCATCCGGCAGAGACTTCTCCCATTACATCCACGTAAAGTTGTTGTTATCAAGTTTGAAGTTGAGAAACTTCTTAAAGCCAACTTTGTCTATCCTGTGGCTTTGATCGATTTGGTATCCAATCTTGTTTCAGTAAATAAGAAACAAGTTACAATCCGCGTCTGTGTAGATTATAGGGATATAAATAAATCTTGTCCTAAGGACAATTATCTAACCCCTTTTGTTGACTCGATAGTTGAAGACTGTGTCAGAAGTGAAATCTTATCCTTGATGGGCGGTTTCTCCATCTATAATCAAATTAATATTTTACCAGCAGATCAACAGAAGACTGCTTTTATTTTCCCTTAGGGAACATTTGCATACCGGAAATTACCTTTCGGTATAAAGAATGTTGGTGCAACCTTTCATCATGATATGTCTTACGCTTTCCATGATATAAAGCACATCGTACAACCCTATCTTGATTATCTACCGGCACATTCCATGCATTGTCAAGATCACCCGATAGATTTACGGGCCATTTTCCTACACTATTGGTATTATCGCATACGTTTGATGTTAAGGTCCTAACCCGCACATAGGTAGATCAATGTATTCGGATGTAATAAAGGTCAATATTAATAAGACCTTTCAATAAAATAGAATAAGGCGGATGTAAGAAGACCTAATAGAAGCTTCCGCTTCTAGAAGGATCTAAGACCTAATAGAAGCCTGCGCTTCTAGAAGGATCTCCCTCTAGATGTTTCTCTTAATAGACATATTTAGTATAAATAAGTGGGTCGAGGGTATGAAAACCCCATTGGATATTATTGTAATAGAAGCTGCTTGTTCGACCGAAAGTTGCCCCATTTAAGAGGTCAGGAACATTGCTATTGATTCAAAGTGTTATTTATGTTGCTATTTTCAGATATCATTTAAGTGTATTGTGAAGATTATGTCGATATATTTTAATATTATTCTCATTATTTCTAGCATTTCATTTTATGTTCCTGAGATATTTTATATATCCGTATCTTGCAGTGTATTAGATCACTTTCCTTGGCGAAATTGTGGGAATTTTTTTCGTGGTAGAGACGTATTCCCCGTGTCTTTAAGCCACAAAGATCCGCTTACGTATAAACCCGGTATTGAGGGATTCATACACACAGAAATACAAGTGGTTCTTGCCAAGAGACGTGATGTTGGCTTACCTTTGTAACCCTCGGCAGGCCCCTTCGAAAGTGGTAGCGCGACGTATTAACACCTCGTGGTACCTGGACAGTCTAGATTTCCTCAAGTTCTCTCAGATAAAATCCTATCTCCACATCAAGTATAGTGTCACCGAACAAGACTCTGAAGATACTTAGTAATCGGGTAGTCAGTAGTACGGCTAAGGGTAACATCTATCCTCCTTAGTTAGTGTGCTGAGAAATTGGGTTTAGGTATCACTATTGACCCCTGCATGTGGCCTGAAATACAGTCCCTATCCAAGTCCCTCCACAACTCCCTATTCCATCAAGCAACACTGCCCCATCAGTATTCTCACCATTCTTCACCATGGCCAACCTGTTCTTCACCTGAGACCAGTTCAATGGTATTCCATTCTTCCTCCTCCCACCATTTTCCCATTCCACACTGAGACTGGTTCTTATTCATTTATTCTCCTGGCCCACCCTGCCTCCCATTTTCCCACCGCCTCCCTTCTCAGCCCCACCCGCCACGTCTGCCAACCAAACCAGATTCCACCCCACCCACCCCTGGTCCCGCCACGAGACCAAGCACACCCTGCCATCGTCTCCCTATTCCCATGGTACTGTCCACACCCAACCCAAATGTTTGAACCTAATCCCACCAAACCCCTCCCACACGATGCACCATTCCAAGTGTCCTCCTCCACCCTTCCAACCCACCACCTCTGGCACCATGATGCACCACCATACCAACCACCCCTGTCCCCACCATTTGCCAGATGATTCTGGCTAAACTCCGTATAGGTGTTCTCCATCTAGATCAAGAATCACTGGCATAGTAAGTAATGGAGAAAACTTCCCACAAGGGATATATTGTTTTCACACACACTTGTTGCGAAGCTTTATGAACGCTTTGACACCGACACCAACCATTTGGGCTGCTTGAAAAAATTGTACAACGTGCACCGGCCGAAGACTTCATAGTCAAGTTTTGAGTTGCTTGGTTTTTCTGAATGAGGGGCATGACTGGGATGCTTTCTTTCGAGAGTGTTTCTCTTTATCGCTGGCCTCATGAGGGTGATTTAGCTCCATGTCCCTCATGGTTCTAATTCCACGACTGGTGGAGGCTACCAAAAATCCAAATAAGCACAACAAATTGTTTCCTCTCAAAACCGTAAGCCTTCCTTTTTCCCCGCCCTTCAAACCAAGAAACCCTAATTACCCTCCCTTCGCTCTTTTAAAAATCCAAAAATTGACCTCGGATGAAATGGTCAACAACAACTCAAAGGACTTTGTTATAACCGCGATGACAAATATTTCTAGGCTACAAATGTAAGGGAACAAAATCTCTTTATGGCCATCTCTCGAGGATATTCAAGAAGACGATGATGACACTTCCTCGCGTCTCGAGTCACTGTAAAACTTCAAAACAAACCCTCCTTCCGAATTCCTCCTCCAGGGAACCCATCATTTCAATGCTCTCACCAGCCTTCTCTCAAGCCCCTAAACTCTCAAGCTAATCGGTTATATCAAACAATCCAAGGTCATCATCCTTGTTGATAGTGGTAACACTCACAATTTTATTCATCACAGACGCCTAAGAAACCCATTGCTATATTCATGTCGTTAATAATTTCCAAATCAAGGATTGCCAATGGTGGCTCTCTCCTCTAAATGTGGAGGGGTCGGAAAATGTGTGTTTCCAAATAGGTGACTACAACCCCAAATCCCATATGTTTGCTATTGACATGGGAGGTTACAACATTGTGTTGCTCTCAATGTACTGTGAACTCGGTCCCATTCTCATGGACTTTAACTTAACCATGCAATTTGACCAAGGAGGCTACAAACATAAATTTCAAGTCATCACAGCGGGTTCTCCTGAAACCATCAATTCTCATCGCATGGAAAATTCGTTCAAAAAAAGGTCATTGTGCTCATAATCCCAACTCCACGCCATTCAAGCCACAGAGATCCCACCCGCGGCTCCCTGCTAAGACCTCCAGTCCCTCTTGTCTAAACATCAAAAGTCTTCCACTCCCCAAGGACTTCCTCCTTCCTCGTGGAAACCATGATCATTCCATTCCCCTTGTCCTGTGAATCCTTCCAACATACGCCCATATCGCCACCCCTTTGCCCAAAAGAATGAAATTGAAAAAATGGTCCAGAACTCCTTACTACAGGCGTCATCCGAGTCTCTGCATTTGCCCTTTACCTCCGTCCGTCGCCATGGTACTAAAGAAAGAAGGTTCTTGGATAATGTGTCCTAATTTCCGTGTTTCACAAACTCACCATCAAAGACAAATTTCTCATTCCAGCCATTGATGACCTCCTGGATGAACTCGAAGTGGGTGCCTCCAATTCTTCACCTTTGGAACTTTGATTCGCCGCTATCACCATCCGTATGAAAGAAACCGACATTCCTAAGACGGCTCTTCACACTCAAGTGAGGGCCACTATGAGTTTTTAAGTCGCCCTTTGCTGTGTAATGCCCTCCACCTTCGTGAGCCTCATGAACCATGTCTTCGCCTCTTTCGCTATTTTGTCTTAGTTTCATTTTGATGATATCAGCTATATATAGCAAGACATGGACAGACCATCCGACTCATGTGGATCGTTCTCATCCTACTCGCCAAGACCGCCTTTTCCTCAAACAGTCCAAATGTTCTTTTGGTGCATCCTAAGTAGAATACCTGTGTCATCCGCAAGGATGGCGTCATGGTGGATCCCAAAAAGATTGAAACTATGCAAGATTGGCCGCACTCTAAGACTCTCAAATATTGCGTGGATTTTGGGCCTCATTGCTGTGGTGGCTATCGCAAGTTCATCAAGAACTATGGAAAGATTTCAACACCTCCCACGCCTCTTAAAAGAACTCTTTCACTTGGACCCCAAAGAAACCGCTCAAGCTTTTCAAACTTTTGAAGATGGCCATGTGCACCACTCGGTTCTCGCTCTTCCTAATTTCACAAAGACATTTGTGTGTTGGAATGCGATGCATCGTGAAAGGCATTGGTGTTGTCCTTATGCAAGCGGTCGACCTTTGGCCTTTACTTCAGCAAAACAACCGTCTGAAAATAATCTGGGTAAACCTATTTATGAAAAGAAATGTTGGCTATCTTCGGCATGCAAATTGAATTATGGTATCCTTATCTCTTGGGGCAAATGATTCCAAATTAAGATGCACTTCATCAAAAACTCAAATACTTTCTCTCTCGAACAACACATTTCCTCCCGTGAGCAACAAAAATGGGTCACTCTTAAGCTCTTGGCTATGATTATGAGATCATTTACAAGAAGGGCAAAGACAATGTAGTACATGCAATCGGGTCTCCGAAATATGAAGACGAAGGATCCCAAGTTTCATCCCTTCATTGTACCCAATTGATTGCAAGTTGTGCACTAGGAATGGTCGCAAGACCCCAAAAGTTCGCCAGAGATTCAATTCAGCAAGCAACCTGTATCATGCTGTGCTCCCCTGTGGTACCCCTTTGGCTTCTCGTGGATGAGCTTCGATACAAAGTTGTCGCTTATATTTAAGTAAACAACCCAAGCCCAAACCCACGGTACTCTCTGAGATTCAAGCTGTTCCACATAAGTACCTGTGGTTCACCAAAAACATATGATGAGTTAAACGTTTTTTCTCTCGATGGTATGGGAACAGACATCTCAGGTTTGTGGTTATCGTGAGGTATGCCAACGCGAACAAGGGAGAAACAAATAAACTCTGTAACCCCTCCAACCGCCTGGACACTTCCCCGACATTTCCGGAAGGATATTCCGACTTTATTATAGGCTTTACCCAAATTGGGGAATAAATCGTCATAATGGTGGTGGTAGATCTCCTTTCCAAGCATGCTCATTTTGTGCTCTTCACCACCCATTTACCGTGGATCCACCTGCGGCCCAAATTTTCATGGATTAGTCTTCAAGCTTCATGGCATGCCGTCCTATTGTTTCTTGATCGAGACCCAACTTTCACAAGCAATTTTGCAAGAACTCCAAGCGAAGCTGCTGGTATCAATAATTGCATCTCAGCCTTTATCATCATCCCTAATAGATGGTCAAACGGAAGTCATCAAAAAAGTGTTTGGAAAACCTATCCGAGGTGTTTTTCCTATGAAAAACAACACCATTGGGTTCAATGTTTACCCTCACCTAATGGTGGTACAACACTACATACCATATACCTAATTTGCATGACTCTCTTTGAAGCAAAGCAGGACGTAGTTTCACCGCCAGCTTCTCTCATACTTACCGGTACTCGGTTGGGGTCCAAAGCACACCAAACACTTTACAAAATTCAAGAGGATATCCTTTACTCCTTAAAGAGAACTTGGTCATGGCCTTAATAGAATGAAGTGTTAGCGCATCAAGGTCGCCTAACGCCAATTTGTAGAAGGATCAGTGTTTCAAGGATCAAGAACCATATAAGCAAACTCTCAAGGTCGAAAGCAGCTTGCAGTTAGCACCCTAAATTTTATGGTCCTTACACAGCTCTCAAGCATGTTGGACAAGTCTCATATCAGTTAGTTCTGCCCAGTCAGTTGAAGCTACGTTTTGTTTTTCATGTTTCATGCTTTGAAGAAGGTGATTGGAACCAAAAGCCAACTTCAAACAAACCTTCCAGAAGAATAAGAAGGATCCATTTTGGCTACAACCAAAAGTGCTTCTGGACCAGGGAGCGTCATCACAGAGAACCATCAAGGAAGTGCTAGTACAGTTGGAAAGATATGACTCCAAATAGATGCTTTCACTTGGGAACCAAATTTCACCATTTTGCAGCAGCTTCCACATCTCAAGCCTTGAGGACAAGGTTGTTTTGGCAAGGCACATTGTTAAGGTCCTAACCCGCACATAGGTAGATCAATGTATTCGGATGTAATAAAGGTCAATATTAATAAGACCTTTCAATAAAATAGAATAGTTAAGTGTGATTAAGAAGACCTAATAGAAGCTTACGCTTCTAGAAGGATCTTCCTCTAGATGCTTCTCTTAATAGACATTATTTAGTATAAATAAGGGCTTTCGAGGGTATGAAAAACCCTAGTTTGGATATTATTGGTACCGTAGCACTTCTCGACTGGAGGTTGCCCCCTCGAAGAGGCCTGTGAACATTGCTATCGGATTCAAAGTGTTATTTCTGTTGCTATTGCGTATATCATTTCTATGTATTGTGAAGATTATGCTGGATATTTTACTGTTATTCTGTCATTTCTAGCATTTCATTTCTGTTCTGCATATTTTATATCTCTGGTATATTGCATTTGAACCCACACAAATGTGTTTTTTTTGCGGAGTTCAGTCGACTTCTAAGTTTTATCATCTCTATACGTGGGATTCAAGTAGACCCCTTGAAGGTTGAGGTGATTCTTAATCCCCCTCCTCCTTCCACACTACACCAACTCCAAAGTTTGGAAGGGAATGCAAACTATTTACAATGATTCATCCCCAATTACATTGAATTAACGAAAGGATTCACTCGGATAGTCAAGAAAGGTTATGACACGACACTGCCACCAAATCCTTTGAATCTTTGAAACTCGCTTTAACCCGTACAACAATATCGTTTCCACCTGATTATAGTCGAGATTACATCCTCTATTTAGCCACTTCAAACTCTACAATCGCTATGGTTTTAGTCCAAGAGTATGATTCACATCAAGAACATGTGATATACTATTTGAGTAGGAGTCTCACGACTAACGAAACCAAATACTTACATCTGGAGAAACTGGCCTTGGAATCTGTTCAAGTTGTTCAACGATTTTGTCATTATATATTGTTACGCAGGACCATTGTTATTTCTGATTTCAACCCCATGCAACATATCCTTACTCGACAATTGTTGGGGGTCAAGTACTCCAAATGAATTGTTATTCTCCAGGATTTTGACATGGAATTAGAATGTGCTAAGTCAAAGAAATCTTTGGTTTTTTTCGAATTAACCTGTGACCTTCCCTCCACTAAGATGGAAAATGTGGTAGAGGATTCCTTACCTGACAAATCCCTTTTTCTAATCAGTTCTGATGATGTATGGTACGGATATATTATCATTTATCTCCAGAATCAAACTTTTCGGCCCGATATTTCTAGTATAGATCATCATCATATATTGTATCAATCTTGTCAATACATCATCCTCGATGATACTCTTTATCGTCATGGTATTGACTCCATTTTTTGACGATGTCTTACCTACAATGAAGCTGAGAAATATTTGAATGATTTTCACTCTATAGAATGTGCCAGTCATATGTCTGGGTATGAAACTACCCAAAAGATCTTATGAGCTAGTTATTTCTGGCCTTCGTTGTTTAAGGATTGCATTAATGTCATCCAGAAATGCCACGCTTGTCAAACTTATAATCATAAGATCAGATCTCACCCTGATCCTCTTCACCCTCTAGTTTCTCTTGGTTCATTCTCTAAATGGGGCATTGACTTCATGACATGTAACCCTCTCTCGGCCAGGGGGCATGGATACATTATTGTAGTTGTGGATTATTTCACTAAATGGGACGAGGCAATTCTTACATTCGATAACACCAGGAGAATTATAGCATTGTTCATACTCAATCATATCATTACTAGGTTTGGTGTCCCTCAAGATATCGTTGTTGATCAGGGTAGTCATTTTCAAAATTTTATGATGTCTGAACTTACTAAAAATTTGGGTCTTCACCATGAAAACTCAACCCCCTATTATCCACAGGCCAACGGCCAGGTTGAAGAAATCAACAAATTTCTCACTACTATACTTTGACGAATGATAGGAATTCATAAGATGAATTGGAACACGATGTTGTTCTTAGCATTATGGGCCTATTGGACATCTGTTAAGTTTGTCATGGGATTCACACATTTCCAGTTAGTGTATGGTATCAAAGCAATCTTGTTGATTGAATGTTAGATACCATCTTTGAAGCTAGTCGTTGAACTTCTCCCCAACACCTTTATTGAAGAGGAACATTTGTTGTACTTGATGCAATTAGATGAAACCCGTCGCAATGACACCTTGGTTATTGAAACTCAGAATAAACGTGTTAAAGCCCAATATGACAAGCATGCCAAGGCACGTGTTTTTTCTAAAGGTGATCTAGTTCTTCTTTATGAGAAAAATCATGATTTGCTAGGGGTCAGTAAATTCTAGCCCAGGTGGCGAGGTCCTTATATTGTCAAACAAGTATTGGAGAAGGGAGCTTATGACATAGTAGATTATTATGGAATCCCTTTGAGTGAACCCAGAAATGGGATTTACTTAAAGAAGTACTATGCTTAAGTCATTTTTTCATGAGTGCTTATACTTTAGTATATCATACTTTTGTGTACTTTTTCATTGTTTGGTTTCACCCTTCAACTGCTTACCTTGCATTATGCTTGGTTTTCATATGTCGGTGTCTTCGCTACCCTACCTTGGCTTCACTAATGGCGCTAGTCACAGTACTCAGAACTTAGCATCTGTTTCTTGGGAAATCTATGCACCTACAGATGAACTGATTAGTCTATATGTTGTTTGCCTTGGTCGTGCAACTAATAATATCGTGGAATAGAGTGCATTCATCGAATTATTGATCGATGTTGTTTCAATTGGAATCTGTCATCTTGTTGTATGACTTGATTCACAGTTAGTAGTCCTACAATTGAGTAACGTTTATTATATCTGAAGTCCTACTTTGTTAAGGGTATATTTATGAATTCGCCTCTTGGAACGTCATTTTGATTACATTGAATATTAACACTTCCCTATATGTCTAAATACATTAACAGATGCATTGGCTAATTATGTGTTAGACACACATTTGAGACATTTATAAAATCCAATCACATTTTGTATATACAACAAGTAAGCCAGTAGAAGCCTCATATATATATATATATATATATATATAACAATAAAATTTTTACAAAAAAGTGTTTTTGTCCGAAGACCAAAATATCAAAAATGAGAAGCACATGGTTTCATATACAATATCATAAAGGATGTTTTTCGCTATAACACGCGACTTCCCGTGCTACTCTACGGATCAGTCGATCGATGGAAGCAGACACGCCCATTGTGTGGCACTGATAATGCCTAGGAATATCATCTATGGAGGCATCTGGGACATTCATTGTGAGTCCCTCCAGATTTTGTTCTAGAATCTCAAAGTCGGAAGTAGTCACTCCTTCTACGGCATCTCTCTCCCCTTGCCTCTGGATAGGGGATGAACCTGGAGGATGGTATGGTCCCACATATGCATCATCAAAGAGAATTTGTTTAGTCATTGAATAAACGACATAAAAAAAAAATTATATATTTAAAAATAACAAAAACATGATATAAACAAAATTTCCTTCTTACCTATGTCCCCCCATTGGGAACCCTCAGGAAGAGCTAGGTCCAGATCTCCACAGAATTTTATCCCAGCATATTCATAATCGTCGACCATGAGCATCTGAGTTCTCAACTAGTCGAAGAAGATATCATTGTACCTCAAAATAGTACCAACTGCATGTCGGGCCATGAGGTCCACCACCTCTTCATTCTCAGATCTTATGGGGTAGGTATACCCCACTCTACCTGTAAGCGTAACACTGGGACCCTCTCTAGGAAGAAGGATGCCAAAATCTACCCATATGCGAACTGTTTCAACCCACCACTTCTACACTTGGTCAGTTTTTTTTTCATACTTTTAAGAACCCCTTCACACCAATTGAAGACTCGGGGCTCCATACACTCCAATTCATACTGAAAGTAGCTCTGCAGAGCCATATGAGGAGCTACACTCCCTGCCATGTGTGTGTTGTTATAGAGGATAGTTCGTAGAGGCAAGTCTTGGACATCCCTGATAGCGACCTTGCCACTATGTCTCTAGGTACCTGGCACACAATGTTGACTGATGTAGTGGATCATAGGCTCATCGCCTCCCCTGCTACCTGTTAGGGTCACCCGTGAACCCTGGCGAGATAGTCCTATTAGGAAGTAGATATCCTCAATATCTATAGTGGGTGTGTGGAAACCCACATGAAAATATTTCTCTTTCACATCCCACATGTCAACTAGATACTCAAGGAGCCTCAGTTGGGCCCTCATACCCTGTATCTTGAAGAATTTAAACAATACACACTGTCGAAGGGCCATCACCATTCCCAGGTCATTCCCGACAAAGTAGTCTTCCTCCTCATACTCTCTTTCACACCATTCCAACATTTTGACCATGGAATACCTGCATAGGAACAATAAGAGGATATTAGCATCATAATTTTCTTCCCTGGAAAATTTTTATTGACAAATTCATCCTTAAAAAGTTTCGGGGTTCCACACTGTTGAGGAAAATATATGAGTTGATCTTACTCAAACATTTTCAGACTTTACTTGGATAAAACAAAGTATATGGGAATATCACCCTATGTTTATAGCCAACAAAATAACATCCTAACTCACAAGTATTAATTATGAGTGCTTAGGCTAGTCTTTTATCAACAAAAAGATTGCTGGAAATTCACTTTTTATGTAATTTTCTGAATATAACAGTTGCTGAAATAAATGTGAGAATGGAATTAAAGACACCAAGATGATAATAAAGATAGTTGATACATAAAGAAATCATTTATTTCATTCCATTTCACCAAAGAGTCATTTTCTTTACAAAATCTCATACAGAAATCTTGGACCAAAGTCAAACTTAGACAACCCCGATGGAACATACAAAAGGACATCTAACAGAAAACCAAAATTGAACTCTAAATGTTGGATCATCTTGCCACATATTGTTTCCCACTCAACTCTGCACAATATCCTTTATCAGTCATGAAATTTAATTCACAAACAGACAAGTCTACATAGACTATCAAAGGTAGATCAACACATCTGAAAAACAATTGTTTCAATGATTTGATTCAGCCCTGAATATTGTTTTCTACAATAAGACCCTGCTATCACAAAATAGAATTAGGTTGTGATGAATATATGAATGAATGAAAACTAAACTATCTCAACATAAACTCAAGAGAAAACCTTAGCATGCTTCTGCTTCTATCCCCCTCTTGTTCCTCTTTTCCTTTGTTTTTAACAATTAAAATTGGTTGAAGAAGTTGAACTAATTCATTAGTTAAGTTAATTAAAAGAATCAACTAACTTTAGTTAGGGGGAAAAGTAGTAATTATAATAAGGGTCATAAATAAATAATAACTAGTAGGTGGGACCCCTTGTGACTCCCTTTAGTTCATAACAACCATAACAATCATAACATAACCATTAGTTATCAAAACATACATCCTTATGCCTCCCATCAACATATTCACTTTTGGCAATTTAAACTCGTAAAATTTAAAATCGTTTCAAAAATAATACTCATATATCCAAAATAAACATGTTGTCCAAAGATCCATGAAATCAACTGTCATAAAGCACTAGATAACATAAAACTCAAAAGCCATATTTCCCAGTCTGTGATGCAAACCTTCCTTGGTTTTTGTTGTCAACTCTTGATTTTCCTGAATTTGCCTTAGGCTGTGTAGAGCCTTTGGGCTTAATCTCGTTGATCACATGGAAACAATCGTCCCTCAAATGCATCCGAGAAGACACGGATTTGTCAAAGTAATTAGAGGGTGAGGAAGGGGCAGCAGTGGATTTTCCTTTATCAAGTGCATGGTGGGATTCAATCTTCAATATCTTGCTAGCATGGGAGGATTTCACTGACGAGTGATTAGGGGTATCTTGGAAAATGGGGTTAACTGGTGGAGGAGGAGGCAAAGACAAGTTAGGCCAGCCACGATGTTGGGAGACTGTCGGGTGGAAAATCTCCTGCCATCCATCATTTTCAGGGACCTTGAATTGTAATGAGACATGAGGAGGTACAGGGATCACAGGTGCTTGTGGGGCTTGGAAGGGAGGCCTTTCAGGCCTAGATTGGACAATTCCCTCCCCAATCCAATTAAAGAATCTGGCATGAAACATTTGTCTAAGCTCTTATGAATCAGTGTCAAAATGTATAGAGAACCTGGGCCTTCTTGGGCCTCGGTTCCATTTACCTCTACCTTTGTTTCCTCGGCCATGGCTTCCTCGACTAAAAAAAGTCATCTTGCATGTGTAATCGATTAGAAAATAGTATTTAAAATAACCATGCATGACAACTCTTAAAAATATGAAATAGATTTGGCTCAAAATGTATTAGACTCATGCAATCCAATCCATACAAATTGTTTCATTGTTAATCAACGAGCAGGGGGGTGACACAGGGTTCTAGGATATGTGAGGGGTTTGTATTGAGAAGAAATATGATATAATGAAAGGGGAGAAGCATGGTCACTTCTCAATGACAACAACAATCAACTATAAATCAAACCAATAAAACCTCACTGCAATCCACACAAGACAATGCCACTTTCATCCATTTTAACACAGAAATTCTCTTGACTGTAATTAATCTCAGAATAGGGAGTGAAAAATGAATATGGGAGGTGACATGGATTGTAATTAGTGGAAATTAAAATAATGGAAGGAAAGACGGTTATTTTTCATGGGATTAATTAAGTGATCCATAAAATATTCTATGGAAGGAGATGCATCAACCATCAGTCACTTGACTAATTAATAATTTATGTGTATTTAACAAGTTCATTGTTCAAAATCAAATGTCCCACACAGTGCCATCACAAAATAGTGGGCATCCTATACAATTTGCAAGAGATTGTGTTCCCTTCATTCACACACTCTGCATTTTATAACAATTTACAAACAGTACCCATTTCCAATCTATAACTACCAAAAACAACCATTTCCCATGTATTTCTTCAATCCACAACTATACCAAAAGTCATGTTTTCAAATTAAGAATGAAGTCACTATTATTGCAATTGGGCCCATAATTTAAATGCAATGACATTAGTTGAAAATATATGATAGTAACCCAAAATAATCAAGATCGAAATACAACCCACATTCACCATTTTGACACAAGCTACGCACAGGGTATTTTGCCCAGGCAATGTAGTTCTTCCACTGCCCAAAAAAAACAATTCATTGTGAATTAAAACTGGACTATCCATTCAACATGATGAGGTATCAACAACATTTCTTAACAAATGATTGATTGCAACAAAACATTCTCAAAAACTATGTGGGTATCCCTGAGTGTGAAGCCATCTATGTTATACACAGTGTGCAACCAACAAACACAATGAGGCAACATTTCAAAAACAATACACAGCCATTGCAATAACTCATCCATCATGTCGAGCCATCGATTAAATATAATATCGTTGTGATCTAATCACATTGTAATCTACTATGCTATGTAAACCCAGGCTTACACAGTCGAACAAGTATAAGGATGCAGTGGAAAAATTATTTACAGTGATCCAACTCAATAGTCATTCGGCCCAAAGAAGAACACAGTTACCATGCCCATTAATTCATTTTCAAAAAAACCATGCACACACGCGATATGCATGAGCAACATCAAGTCCTTATAACCATTTCCATTTAATCGTCCAAATGATTCGCAGTGCAATTACCAGTGATTTTGTATTAACCAAACAATTCGCCATTGTTGTAGAAAATCAATCAAGTGAACAAGTTGTGGTAGTTATGCATACCCACGCATCCATTCAAATTGTGGAAACATCCCTCTCCATTAAAAAACACTGAGTTATCAAACATAAGGAGAGAGACTGTGTAACTTGAGTCATGTAGATAACAAACAGGGTTTACCAATAATTTACAGAGGTAGTAACTAAATGCCAAACCAACACGACTGTCATATAGCCAACTGGACGGGTTTGTACTCAAAAATAGTCGGCAATATACAACCATCCAACAATCAAGTGGTAAAACCAACAGGATAGGTTGGTGTTCCATGTCAACCCTCGGACCTACGGAGTTAAATTTTCTCACTATGACTAACACAGGTAAGCTAGAGCCAACTTCCTTCAATGGTGAAAAACCCTGATACCAATAGTGCATACACAGAGGGAACCATGAATTATTCACGGATAGATAACAAGTCGTGAGATAAGAGGGATATCACAGAGGAGCAAGGCTCCAACCTGGTGGATAGTGATTCTTAATGCATGCAAGGAGTAACCCTTATGGATCTTAAAACAACCACAGTACTGAGGCGATGACAAGGCCTAGTAAGAACAAGAGAGCCCATTTCATGGCCTTTAGTGATGAAATCAACCATTTCCCATATGAACAAAATACAATGATGAAGAGTGCCTTCAGCCATTAAACCCATGAAAACCATAGACTGGACAAGTGATGCACATGCATGGGGAGCTATCCACCCAAGACTTAAACAAAATCCCTCCAACTGAACCAATAGTAGTAACAGAGAGCTATCACCATGAACACCTATAACCTCTACGAACTCAAAAACATTACAGGAAAAACCATCCATTTCCATTCAAAAACCAAAACTCAGACAGTTGCAATGATTAGGAAAAACACAAACCCATACACCTGAGCGAGTAATTATTTCATAACTAGAGTGAAGTCAAGAATGGCCAAAAAAAGGACATACCTGTTAATCGAATTCCTTAAAATGAGATTTTCCCGAGCAACTCCACCCTGCTAATATTTCGGAGCATAAACACAGTAGCAATATCAAACAATAGACGGACTAGCGTGGCAGCCAATGGGAAGAGTAAAGGTGACATGAAGTAAATGCATGTCGCCTCCACCCACACCTCATTAACTCAATAGTACATGCCAACAAATTCCCATTAACATGGTTAAACAAACATGGATTGAAACCATCACCATCTTAAAAACCAGTAGCATTATCACCATGTCCCATTGCACATCATATAACTCAAACAAACTCGCCTAATCATCAACATTCACCACCTTATCAAACAAGTCACAGATGTTCAATAAATCCAAACATACCATATGTATATTGGCCACATAATTCCATTAACCATTGCATAACCATTAGCATTATCACCTTGCAAAATGCACCACCAACATTTCAACCATATTCATATTAAACATGTAATTCAATCACAATTTTGAAACCATTTACTTGCTAGCTAGGGATTAACAATAATCATCAAGTATTTTCATGCATGTAGTATAGCTAGGATAGATTTTTAGATCTTCCCCTTGCCATTGTTTCTCATTTCCTTCAAACTATTTGCATGTGGTATTGTAGAATTAGTTCCCTTTTCTTTGCAATTGTTATAGTATTTTGCCTTTCATATAATTTCACTAACATGTTTGTTATGAAGGTGCGACCAGAAGAGACAATAATGACATTAATGAATAGCACAGGTTGTATTAACATAAGGAATCAACCCTTCATAATCTCAATTCATCAACCAATACCAACAAGATCTTCATCAACCATGTGATGCGTATCGCACATCATATCAACATCAAAAATGAAAAAGTTCTTCTCTCCAATAGTTCAAGGGGGTCCCACCTACTAGTATTATTTAGTCTTTAGTAATAATAGGCTTTAGCAACACTTTGCAGGCAAAAATTCATTGACGTTTTCAATCGTCAACACGCACGTCGCAGGCCTAGGCATTTTCACAGTGCAGTGTCATCGCAGGCTAGCTATAGATCCGCCTACGGTGGTCCTAGATAAAACATTAACCCAAAAGTCTATTTTCAACCAATGAAAAACAAATTTTAATCCATGGAAAGATAAAAGAAATGAAGATTACCTTTTCTATGGAGACGATTCTTCGAATGATCAGTCGTGCCCTTTACAATCCACAGTTGAAAATCAAGGTAAAAGGGGGGTTTGGAGCAAGGTTTGGAAGAAATGACACATGAAATAGTGAAATGTGGTTTTTACCCATTTTTATTGATTTTTCACTTTTTCATTTGTATTTTATATTATTTTACATGTTTCATCTAAAACCTAAAGTCCTAACAACTTGACAAGTGGGTGATTTTTGCAAATATAAAGTCTAGAGGTGAAATGTTGGAACAAGGGTCCACATTTTTGGTTTGTTTTTACACATTTGTCACATATACAGATCCTTTTAGGGTTTTTCAAGAAAAACTCTAAGCTTATTCTTTGTTCTTTCTCATGCTCGTAAATCAATGAGAACGTAACCGAGTATAATTTTATCACTTTTTCGAAATTGTAAAGGTTATACGAAAAAGGAACCCCCTGAAGTTCCCTTTAATCTCTTTTCAGACTCTCTAAACATGAAAATATTGTCTAGAAACCTTGTTCTTTTCATGCTCATAAAAGTATTTGAAGAAAACATCTGATGAGTGGTATATTATCAATTTTTCGGTCTCGTAAGATTAACTTACAGGACCTTGTGGAGTTCTCTTTAAGTGTTTTTCAGACTCTCTAAAATTGAAAAACCCCTGAGTTTTCTATCTTTGGACTCATTAAACAAACATTGAAAGACCCATATGGGATAGAACCACTCTTTCCTAGGATTCGCTAAACATACTCCAAAGGATGATATTACATCAACAAGCATATGTTATCCTCCTCAAGATTGTGTAAAAATGAGGAGGTACTCGCCAGAAATGGTGGGGGGAGGAATTGGGAAAGAAATGTGTCTCCATATCCGTGTAAGTGGCAGTAATAGTCACTCTTGAAAATGACACCCACCTTCATCATTGTATCCAGGTTGGAAAATCCATTTCCCTCTCATTTGAAAATCCACATGTCCATATGTCGAGTCCTACTTGAGTCAATGTTTCCAATACTATTGTTGTGTCGTTCATATGTTCAATAGAATTCTAACCTTAACAAGCCTTCTACCGAGTTGGCCATCTACATTCATAAATTTTCTATCATGACGGCCTTCCCTGTGTCAGTTTCAAATCACTTAATACTCTGATGTACCTCAAATATGTTACATATTTCATTTCATTGATGGGGGATACATCAAGGCCATCCTGTGACAAGTATTTTCCTGTCAACTTCAACTCATTATCTGGTAATGAGACTTAGAAATAATTTAGTACCTTACAACCTTCATTCCTCAATGGAAGGTTTCTTCGCTTTCAACAGTGGGTTCACATCATTGACCCCTAATTGGGAGATTCCATTGAGTGTTCAACTTCAACACATTCACTCACATTCGTTGGATTGTACTAGGGTACCTTGGGGTTCATTGACATCAATGGTGATTTCCCCCGCACTTGTTAACAGTTTTCATTAATGATCGATAATCAAGTGGTTTCTACCATGTTCGAATTCAACACCTGTAATCACATGGCTAGATTCGTACTTAGAGATGAAGAAAAAGAAGACCCTGGATCTTATCATTTTGATCCAAGTTGCGACGGAGTGTTCATGATTTATATTGACACATAGATCCACTTTGTATGTCTCTTTGCTATGTCTGAATTTGAATTCTTTAGAGCATATATCCACAGTGTATTCTTGGTGGTTATGTCGATTCATAATGACATGGATCCACAATGTATATTTAGTGGCCATGAGTCACTTGAAATTTTGTAATCTGAGTATGGGAATGCCTACCTAAGACACTGGTATATTATTATGAAGATGATTGATTGTTTGTAGGTTCCTAATCGATGCGCTCCTTGTTTCCGTAAAACACATTATACAAAGTATTTTGGTTGTCACAAGTTCCAGCTTCATACTTTAGGGGGCATTCTGTTACACATTATTTTGGTCACCCCAGTGATCCATTTACAACATGTTTTCATGTTCCAATGAAAAGAAAAAAAGAGTCTTTCTCCATGAGGAAAGTGATTGCCTTTCTCTTCTCAAAAACCCTATTAAGGAAGGTCGTCCCAGGATGCACTATACATAGGGTGCGACAATTCCTAATCGTCGCCCCCTGATATAAATCTAGGTTGCGACGTCGCCGCAGGCTGCACTATACCTAGGGTGCGACGATGTCAAAAGCTAAGGAAAAGTCAAACTTCACAAAAGTTCTAGAAGGGGATCTTCTATAAAGATGAGGTGGCTTCTGAATGGTTTGGATCTTACTTACTTCTCTTATTTGGTGGGATAATCTTAATCTCCTCACCTATCTCTCTTTCACACTATATAAAGAGGGACCTCTCATGGAAAAGGCTAAGATTGAATAGGCTAGCAATTTTATGGAGAATTTTGCATTAGATCATGCTTGAGAGCCTCATTTCAGTTCATTAAGTTATTGTGGATCTTCTTCATTCAAAGTTGGAGAAAAGGTGTGTGTGTTGGAGAAAAGGGCCATCAGAAGGGGACCTTGCGACATCAATTATTTTCATTGTAATATCCCCTTTCATTTAATATGATATAGCAATATGTTTCTTTCCCATAAAACTAGTCTTGTTTCATTGTATGATTCCTTAATCACATGCATAAATTCTTGTTGAGTACATTGTGTTGCTTTCACTTTGGTTGGTTTGTGTTCCCTTGCAGATTCAATATCACAAGAGCATTGAAGTGGACCTAGGACCACAATGGAAAGAGGAAGAGACATTTAAAAGGTATGTTGTTTATCTCTTGTTAATTAGTAAACTCAATAATTAGAACTTAGGGAAAGTTTCATGTTCTGTTATGTTTTGTTCTAGTTTCTAGTGGGATCTAGGGAGATCTGTTTATGTCCGCATTTACCAATTAATCCTATAACACGTACTCTTGGATCAAGACCATACCAATGGTCGACTCCACAGCAGCCAAATACAAAAAGAAATATTTGTTATAATCAGAAGGCTTGAGCAGAGGGGAAGATGTTAGGGCACGTTTCAACGCTTCAAAAGAGTGTTGAGAATATTCATCCCAACATAATGGGACCCCTTTTTTCAAAAGGCACAGGAACTCTTTAATGATCTAAGCATAATTAATAACAAAACGCCAAAGAAAACTTTCTTTCCCCTATAAGATCTGAAGCTAGGGTATTGTGCACGGGGGAGGAAATTGAACTATCGCCTCAACCTTGAGAGGATCGACCATGATCCCTATTGTTAACACGATGAAACCTAATAAACGACCTGACGTCACACAAAAAATGCACTTGTTATGATTCAATCGAATCTAATAGTAGCGACATTGCTCAAATATTAGTCGTAGATGGCTGAGATGATCAGATCTCTTTTGAGAACATGATGCTATATAATCAAGGTATGCATCGACTATGTGTTTGAAGTCATGAAAGGTGAACAACATGGCCTATTGAAAGGTAGATCCAACATTCTTCAGGCCAAAAGGCATCTTTTGATACGAAATGATACCCCAAGGACAAATAAAAGTTGTTTTATGTTGGTCCTCAGGTTTGATTTGAATCTGATTATATCCCAAAAAATCATCCATGAACGAAAATACTTCGCAACCTGCACACTCATCGACGATCTGATCAATAAACGGGGTTGGAAAATTATCTTTTGGGAAATCCTTGTTCAAATCACGAAAATCCATACAAACGCAAATCGTGACATGTTTTGTGTTGATAGGAACCAGGTTTGATACCCATTTTGTCAATTGTACGGGTTAGATAAAACCAGCTTTGAGCAATTTCTCTACTTTTGCCTTTATCACCTCTACTCTTCGAGGATTAACCGAACAAATATTTTTTCGGACTGGTTTGACATCAGGACAATTCATGATTTCATGTTCGACAATTCATGGGTCAATTCCTATCATCTCCTCATAATACCAGGCAAAAATGTCGCGGATCTCCTTCAATAACTTGGTGTAAATTTAACTCTCTTTAGGGGAGCAATCTTCTCTGACGAAAACATTTGCCACGATGCCAGGGGTTCTAGAGATATCGATAGGAATTGTTGTAGCAATGCTTTCCATGTTACCCTCAGCGTAAAATTTGTGCGTAGCTAGAGGATTGATAGGACAAGGGATATCTCCATTCATGGTCAAAAAAAGTTGTCCCACCTTGATTCTTCTAAGCTCAAGAAGAAAATAAGATCTATGATGCAGATCATCCCAAGGTCTGTCGAGACCAGTAATTTCCTCTAGAATCGCTTCGTCATAGCGAAATACGAAGTCTAAAGGATCTTGAACGGCGAGAGATTCATGAGCCCAAATAGGCTCACGAAATGGATCTAGCTCCTGTGAGGGAGTTGGATCAAATTTGGTTGAGCCTTGCTGGAAAATGATGTATGCAACCTCAGTCGCAGATAAAGGCATGGCCATGCTAAGGTGCCTTATCCCTTCCATCAAAGATGATGGGGAAGGTAAATTCCATGGGTCATGAAAGAAGCTCGTTTTAAAATATGACACTTGAAAGATTGCAGCCCTTGGTTGGTCGAGAAAATCCAAATAAACTTTACATCGTTGGAAGATAGCAGATAATCAAAGGTTCCCATCAATGATGGAAACAAACCAGCACCTAAGTTGACAGTGTCAGGCTGCAGGTTATCAATCATTGGGAACATGGAAGCCCCTGATGAAGGGTCAGGACGAGAGAAGGACAACTAGTGCAGAAAGAACAAGACCCAAAAAATAGTGTCAATCACTGCATGCATCACATAAGTCGAACTTTGTCCTAAAAAAATATTGTAGTTGAGAGGTGCATCGACTACTTCAACTTCCACGCACACAATTTTACCTCCTAACTGCATGGGGAAAGAAGGAATTATTCTTTGTGGTCTAAATGACCGACCATCAAAAGCCGCAAGCAACATAGGCAACAGAGATAGCTCAAGTTGGCCAATGGCCTTCCAACATGCCAAAGACATAACGCAAGTCGAGGCACCCTCATCAACCACTGTACAAAAAAAAAAATGTGTCAAAGATTTCGTGGTGTATGCCACTAATATCTAGAAGGTGATGTGGTGAGGAAGATGAGGTTTAAGGTCGATTGGATCGAAAATGATTGTTCCTGGGTTACTAGTCTATGTCGCTCCCAAGGCGGACAACAAATATTTTCTCTATGAGGGACAACTCTGGAGAACCTCTAGAGTAGACATCGCACAAGGGTTTTGTGCGAGATCCTCCATGACGGAGTAGTTTTGAGTGGCCCTCGCATTTGGATTATGGGAAGCTTTCTTAAATGCACCTTTAGGGATGCGAGTCATTGTCTCGCCCATTTTCTTCTCAATTTGGAGAGGATTCAATGGGTTGGTGGCCTCCTTTCCCTTCTCGACATATTTTGACATACCATAGTCACAAGTCCTGGTGAATAAATGAGCATCGGTGTTCATCATGTAAATGTTCATGACCGGGTTGTTAGGAGTAGGCGCACAGGGTCCCTGACTGCCCCCAGTCACGCTTGTGGATGAGGAAGATTGAGCCATATTTTCCCTTGTGTAAAAGGGTTTGTCAACACAACAGGTTGTTGTTGTGCTAGTAGCTTCTGGGCTTCTGCAAGCCAGGGGAATATGAAAGATACCAGATATATAAAATATGCAGAACAGAAACGAAATGCTAGAAATAACAGAATAACAGTGAAATATCCAGCATAATCTTCACAATACACAGAAATGATAT
>SNQJ01S0043752.1:67927-81625 GCA_010110895.2 Picea sitchensis
CGTGGGATGAGCCACTACTATCTGAAATGCTACGTGGTAAGGCAGACGAGGTTTTAAGTCAGTTGTATATAACATGATGGTACCCGGATTACAAGTCTCAGTAGAGCCCAAAGTGGTTAACAAGGCTTTCCTCTTAGCAGGGTAGCTTTGGAGGACCTCCAAAGCAGACATCACACAAGGGGTTTGTGATAAATCCTCTACCACAGAGTAATTATGGGCGGCCCTTGCGTTTGGTTTGTGAGAATCTTTTTTAAATGCACCCTTTGGAATGCGTGTCATTGTTTCTCCCAACGTCTTCTCGATCTGCAAAGGAAGAGATGGGAGATCAGCTTCTTTACCCTTCTCATAAATGCTTGGTTTATTATAGGCGTGCGCTCTAGTCGTTATGAAAGCATCACCCCTAACCATATATATGTTCCCAGTTGAGGGATTTTTTGGAGGAGGGCAGGTTTCTTGGCTGCCCCCTTCTGTGGTTGTAGAGGATGGAGTTAAATTTTTCCCATGTTGAAAAGGATTAGTCAACACTACCTGTTGTTGTTGTGTGACAAACTTTTGGGCCTCTGCAAGTCGAGGACAAAGATGGTTCAGGTGGTATTCCACACACAAGTTGCACGGATACCTATCCTTCCATTTTTCCATGGTGTCCCCGCTAGCATTATCAGTGGGTTTTTTATCCCCCTTACCCTTCTTTCGTTGTTTTTTCTTCCCTTCAGGCTGTTGGGTGACCTTTGGGTTAGTCGACTGCACGGAGTGTACTTTCGACGTTTGGGTAGGGGGAGCAGCCAACGTAGTAGTCTGCCTGGTCGCTGTGTGTTGTATGGATAACTGTTGCAACTGTTTTGTCAATTGCTCAACGGGATTGGTTTTTGTTGAACCAACAATACCATCAACATGTGGTCAAGCTCTCTGTCTAGTTTTATCCAGTATCGAACGTGGCGCGTCTGGAAAGATGTTGTATAATAAAACAGACTGAGAATAGATGACCTCAAACTGTTGAGCCCTCATGATGGCATCTTCTTCGGAGAAAACTCTGGAAGTCACGACGTCTTTGGATAACTGTGGGACCAAAGACTTAAGGAACCACTCAAGAAGGAATGTTGGTGGGACTGGTACTTTGATTAGACTCTTCCGACGTCTCCACTCTAGAATATGATCAGAGATATGGTCTGCGGTTGTCTGTTCGAAATTGGCGAGCAGCTCTATGCCAACGTCGTATCTCACAAGTAACTGGAAATGGTTAAGGAAGGCCATCGTCAGTTCTCCAAAAGAAGAGTATATTGAGCGATCGATCTCGATGTATCATTTCGCGGCACTCCCAATAAGAGTACGTTGAAACAATCGCCACTGTACGGAGTCATCTTTCAATGAGTTAGATGAACACCAAAGATGGAAGGTAGTTACATGATCACCTGGATCTTCATTAGGCTTGGCCTCAAAATTTGGAATGTCCGAAGGCAACTTCGTTGGCATAGGAGGCCAACGTGGATTGTGACAAATAGGATCGTTTAACAACCTTGTCAAATCTGGCAAGTGTAAAGTCATCAGGAATGGTAGTTTGGGTTGTTGCTGATAACCTGGGAAAAAGGGTCCTGAAGTTTGACTGGCACCAGGTTGCCAGGGAAAGTTTGGCTGCTGGCCCGGATTCTGGTAGAAACCATGGCCCTGACCAGCGTAAGGATTTTGCATATGTGGAGACATCATCGACTTATTTCCCATAAAGGACATAGAGTGTTGGGCATGCATCGTGTTCAAAGGACTTTGGGAAGGATTACCCCATGTCAGTCCTGGTGGGAGAGGCATAGTAGTCTATCCAGGGTTCCATTGACTGTGGAAAGAATTACCCTATAACAGCATTCCAGAGGAGGGAATGGATCCTTGTCCTGAGTTCCAAGGTCCTGCTATATGTGCCCCCTGCGCAGGAATAGTACCCTGCACAAGAGTAGACTGTCCAAAAATGGGATTGCCCCCAGATGGGAAAGTGTTTGATGAGAAAGTGTTGTTACCAAACGTCATGTTCCAAGAAAACGGTGTCGAACCTACCGACATATTGTGCGCAAGTGTTCCTTGACTCCCTGCTCCAAATAAAATAGTGTGTGTAGGCTGCTCAGCGGACTGCTGATGCGGACCACCAAGCGAAGTGGACAAAGGAGGGACATGACCTCCTGCGTAAGGAAAAGCATTAAAAGGGACAGGAGTGCCCCTAAGTTGACCTTGCAGAGGCGCGTTAGAGCTCCCTGCCCCCAAACCAAAAGTTTGTAAAGTGGAGTAGGTTAGTGCAGGACTTGTACCCGAACTAGGCATACTGTATGAGAACGGAGGGCCTATCTCACTAGGTGTGAAGGGGGTTGTGGCCGCCGCCATAGACGGGTTTGGTCCACTGTGCGACGTAGTTGTGGCCAAGACCATGGTGGCTTGGACCGACGATGGTAAGTTAGGAGATGATTCTCTTGTGGTAGCAACTATGGTGGGAACTAAATAATTCCTAGAAGAAGTAACAGTGCTTGTTTCCAGTATGGTCGCCAATTCTGTTGTTGGGAAAAACACCCTACGAACTAGCAAACTAGGGTCAGACTTGCATGCAGATTTTGACTGAATAGAAACTACTTTTTTTACCTACAACCCAATATTTAAACCCCTTTTTCATAGTAAATGCATGGAAAAGATCCACCAACCTTATTACCGGCGTTCGATGTAGATCCTCCGTTGCCCTTTGATCACTTGCTTGCGCTGCTCCTTCCACAGATGACCTGCACTCAAGACAAACAACAACTATGCATGCATGCTACTTCTATACTCAAGGGTTAGAAATCAAGCATAAATTAATCAAACCATAGACAATTCATGCATTGGGATGGGAAAAGTATTCTTTTTATTACCGAAAGTGAGTCAACTTACAAAAAATATGAGACCAGCCACCACTCCTTGAACCTGATCCTGGGCTCCTCTTCTTCTGTCCCTCAACTACTTTGCGTTAAATCTCCTTTGGCATGAGGAAAGGATAAAGGGTTGGGACAATGGATTACGTAAATCAGCAGAGTTTCTTTGCTATATTTTTTCCTCCTCCAAATGGTACCCCTACCCATTCTTTTATAGGCTAGAAGGAGCTAGGGTTTTGGATGAACCCTCGGCCATGCATGGCCGGGAGTTTCAGTTAACTAACCCATAGCTTTTTCTTCCATCGGCAACTTTCCTTTTTTCGTGCTTTGTTAGGTACACGCAAGCTGTTGTGAGTCAGCTAGTGTGCACACGCGTGCAGTAATGGGCTAGGGTGCATGGGCCTTGACACAAGAGGATTTTCAAAGAGTTGTTCAACAGAGTTTTGGCAAAGAAGGGATATGAATTGGCCTGATGCCAGGTAATCATGTGTGGTGCAACTTAGGGTTATAACATGGGGCCCATACTTTTGTTTGGACTTATTGAGAGTAGACAGTGGTGCATCAGGTAATATCTTGTAAATCATGCCAGACTGAGAGTAAACCAGTTCTAGTTGTTGGGATCTCATAATAGCCTCTTCCTCAGAAAATACTCCAAACGTTGGTATGTCTTTGGACATGCAAGGAACCAAATACTTCAAGAACCACTTAAGAAATAAAGCAGGAGGGACCTTGACCTTAATCAATCTCTTTCTTCGTCGACATTCTTGGATATGATCAGAGATATGGTCAGCCTTGGTTTTCTCGAAGTTGGCCAGCAACTTAGTTCCTGCATTGTATCTCATTGTTAACTATAAATGGTTCAAGAAAACCATCGTCAGGTCATTAAAGTAAGAGTACCTCGAGTCGTCGAGCTTGATATACCACTTTCCAACACCCCCTATAAGAGTGCGTTGAAGAAGACAGAACTTAATGGAGTCATCTTTCAACAAGTTTGACGAGCACCACAAGTGAAAGGTAGTCACATGATCACATGGATCTTCACCAGGATTTCTGTCAAATTTAAGAATATCAAAAGGAAACTTAGTCAGCATGGGGGGACAACACAAATCTTGACAATCAGATCATTCAGTAATCTCGACAATTTTGGCAAATGTAGGGTATCCAGAAAGGGTAGTTTCGGTTGTGGATTATTTACAGAAAAAGAGGGTCCTGGATTTTGACTGAAACTAGGTTTCCAGGAAAATTTAAATTGTTGTCCATGGTTTTGGTAAAAACCATGGCCTTGACCTGCAAAATGAAATTGTGTTTGTTGAGGCATCATTGGTTKAATCCTAAAATTGGACGACATAGCCTATGTAGGGATTGCAACCTGTGTTGTGTTCCAAGGACCTTGGTTGGGGATTCCCCCAGTCTATCTGCCCAGCATAGGTACAGAACCTTGCCCGRGGTTCCATTGAGTATGGAAAGGGTTTCCCTCGACCGACATTCCTCGCAAGGGAAACAATCCCTACCAAGGATTCTAAAGAATTTGTGTGGAGTATACTCCATTCTTTTCTCCCTGTGAAGGAATGGTACCTTGCACCRAGTTCTATTGACCAAAACTRGAATTTTCCCTAGCCAGGAAAGCGGCCGAAGAAAATATGTTGTTCCCAAATGCACCAAACAATGATAACAACATAGATCCCATCGGATTTGTGTAGGATGAAGGTCCCAAACTACCTCCACTAAAAAAGCTATAATTAGTGTTATGTTTGATTGTCTTCTAGAACGCGCCACCGAGCGAAGGGGAGGGAGGAGGTATATGACCCCCACCATAATGGATAGCATTAAAAGCGGAAGTAGTTTCCATGGCTAATCCTTGAAAGGGAGAGTTAGAGATCCCTACCCCCAAACCCATGTTCTGTAAACTAGAGTAAGTAAGCACTGAATTTGTGTCAAATCCAAGAATCCCATATGAGAAGGGAGCGCCTGTCACATTTTGAGTGAATGAAATAGTGGTTGAAGTCTTCAAAGGGATTGAACCATTGCCAGAATTCATGAGTGTCGAGACAATTGTGGTCCTGATAGGTGAAGGTAGGGGAGGAGGTACAACGCCCCCTCTAGTAGTAGTTGTAACGGGAGTACGGGAACTCTGAGACGAAGTAGAGGCATTTGCTTCCATTTTCACTTGCTGAACAAACTGGTGCTCAAAAGATGTCACCTCGGGAGGGACAATATGGATTAGGATCGGCACTGACAAGTTGGTGATCAGAGGATTTTTTGGTATGAAACCCTCAGTCTCGAGGTCAGAAATGAGAGATTCCTGCGATGCTGGGAAATATCATCTCAGATCAAGCTCAGGCACAATTTCTTGTGGCCTAGTCACTCTGAATGATCCTTTGCTATTAATTCTTTGCCTCAACAATGGTAGAGATGGATCCAAGGTAACTGACAACGGGCCCTGAAGCCTTCGTGACAGCCGAAGTTGTTGATATTCCACTTTGTGAAATGATCAACTGACATAGTAAGGCTTGACTAGCATGGAAGACAAAGCACACACTAAACATTTCCTAAATATAAATTAAGCAGTCGACTAACTAGTGGGCAAGATAGTTACGCCAATCGATACTAGAGAAACTAATCGGTGCAAGTGCAACTCGAACACGGAAACACCCTTCGGGTATACTCTGTAAATTGTGATCCAACATCCACCCTAGGTACCGCGGTATACCCCCGCAATCACTTGTGTAAGTCTGTAAAATGTAGGCAACTAAGTTTCCAACTCGTAGTTAGTCACCAGGTGGGTACAGTCAACAGTCGAGCAAATCGTAATGAGAAGGATAACAAATCTGAAGCCCTTCAAGGGTGTTGAAATTAATTGGTCTGAAATAAAACTGAGGATCTCGAATGGATTCAAGGTCCACGAAGCTCCATATGAAAATTCAATTAGTATTCTTCCCAACAAAGACCCTCAATATACAATCCCCAATACATTTGGTCAACTTTAGAGGGGTTGTCTCCTCTACCTTTCCTCACGTGACCCCATGTTTATTGCCTTTTTTAGAGGGGGGTCCCGGCTAACTCTTATGACGTTGGAATTAATACACGCCATGTCTCAGACTCCAATTTTTTTTTTAAATGGACTTGAAGAGTTTCCTTTGCACACCTAATTCAAGGCCCTAAAACCCTAAACTAGTTGGTGAACCTTACAAATAGAAAGTTTAATATATTTTAAGTTAAGCGTTAATTTTAAGGCTTGATTTATGCAAAGGATGTGGTCGTGCAACTAATGGTTTTATTAAGAGATGAATAAGGAAGAGAATTTTAAAGCATTTGAAAGAAAAAGATACTTTGAACTTAAATCCAAGCTTGTAAAACTCTTTGTAAAATTCAAATTTTCTAATCAGTGTTTCAAGATCTTGTAAATGAAAAATTCCTAAAAAGTGTTTTTGTTTGACTAAGCAAAACTACTTATATTTCAGGAAATCAAGACAGAACTTGAAAATTAGACTTTTTATTCTGCAAACAAACAACTTAAGCTACTTGCAATTTCCCCCACCTCTTGATGAATAGGGTTAGAGAGACTCAATAGTCTAGTCATCCTCACTAGACTATAGTCTCATGCACTATGGAGAGAAGTAGGCTAAAAAACATCATCTAAACTCAATATTATAATATTAAGTTGACTTGGAAAAGAAAAGGTAACTCAATGAAAGAATAGAACACATGAGGGTAAGCTAAGACTTAACCCTATGGGTTAACTAACTCAATAGAGAAACAGATCGGAGGTATAAAGGAAAAAAAGGGAACACCTCTCACTTACCTTTGGCTTATTATTGCTTTTTTCTTTTGGGCTCTAGAGCACAATAGTTTTGAGGGTTTTGAGAATACACACCCTAGAGGAAAACTCGGTGGTGAAAGATCCCATCTCACTTGTTCCAATCTTGGTCTCATGGATGCAATACTCCACCCACACCATTCTACAACAGCCACAGGTACCATCACCCATCCAGGGTAGCAACAAGACGTAACCTTGAGGTTTTTCGGCAAGGGGTTGCACTATTTAGTGAAGGAAGTTTTGATCCAAGATTTTGAGAAGGATTTTGGACTTTTGGATACTTGGGTTTTCTCTGCAGGTCCTTGACCATCATATCTAGTGAATTTTGAGAGAATTATACTTGCCATTTAATTTTCTAAATCATTGGCAAGAGTTGGAGAGAAATAGGGTGCTATTGGAAAGTAGATATACTCAGTTTGGAAGGGAAACGCTTCATATATCAGCCAGACACTTCACCAAGGGGTTCACCTTGCCCCGATCTATAATTCCTGAGAGTTTCAAAGTATTTGGAGGTCTCCATCAACAGGGACGAATTATTAGGTCTCTGCAGTCTTCAGGAGGGCGTAGTTTAGTTTATAGTTTCAAAATTTTGAGGAGCATATCTTGGTATTTCAGATTGAGACTTCAGGAGGGGGATTACCTTACCCCGATCTACCATTTCAGAGAGTTTTGTGGCATTTGAGGGCTTCCAATAGCAGGGACAAAATATTGGGTCTTCACATCTATTTAGGAGGGCATGACTTCAGCCAGGGGGTTTGGACTTGAACCTGGAAGGAAAGAATTTAATATTGTATTGTTCTTCAGCTTGTTATACAGCCTTTGGAGGCTTGTATCTTCATATCTTGATAATTTTGTAGCAGCTCATATTCCAACTAGAGGATCTATCTGATAGTATTCCAGATCTGCAGTCTTATTGTATCACATTTCTCATATTATCTAAATAAAGGTCAGATCTGTGTTGTTTGATTCCATATCTGGTGTTTCTTGCTATCTCTTGTATTTGTGTATGATGCATCTTCAGATCTATGTTCACATGCTTGATAATTGAATACATAAATTGTAGAACGCAACTCCAAGAGGAAACCCAGAAACACACATCTAAACAACAGTTAACAAACAACAGCTAGTGTTCCCAGAAAAAATATTGGCTTGGGAACATTAAAGTGGTATTAGAGCGTTCATCCTCCCATCCAGTGGGGATTAGCGCATGCAGAAGTTCTGTGGTATCTATATGGGCAGATGTAGGAAGCAGATAGGTAAACCAAAGGTAGACATGGAAGGTTCAGGAGAGGATAGTGAGCCGTAAGTCCTAGCAAGATTTGACAAAGAATTATAGTAATCTATACTTCAGACAGAGAGTGCATTGGTGCACCATTTGTAGGAAAACCAGGAGGCATTGTGCAGTGGTCAAAGTGATTTGAGGGATACCTTGGAGAGGGTAAATTCCAGTCAAGATAAGATCTTGCAGGTCCTATAACATTTGAGTCATCAAGTAAAGGGGCCCAAAATATATACAAACGGAGAGGCTAGTGGATCTCATGGAGGGAATAGACACCAGCGGGAACACATCCCACATTATCACACTGAGGGATACATCTATGGAGGACGAGCACCATAGGGACAGACATACATCAAGACCAACCCTAGACCATACATACCTTCATTCTTGGAAATCCAAACACATCCAGACTACCCAAACGAGATTTAGGACAATTCCGCAGAGTATGCTAGGGAGTATAATTCACTGAGCACAGGGATCCAAAGGAATATCAGACTAGAAAAATATTGTGGGATTAAATTTAGGGTTAATCGAAAACCCTATCACAGGAATAAATATGAACTAGAGCATAGATCTGGTAATATGGAAATCCCATACTTTGATGGATCTTCCAAGATGACTACACACAATTGGGTGCAGAAACTGGACACATACCTACAACTTAACCCAATGAGAGAAATGGATGCCATCAGATTTTCCACCATGTTCTTGGAAGGAAAATCTCATGGATGGTGGCACCACGGGTTAACTATGCTAGGCCACAACCATATCGTGGCTTACACATAATTCACAGAGAGGATTATAGACAGGTTTGACCAAGGGGATCCAGAGATACATTTCATAGAACTCACCCAAATCAGGCAAACAGGAACACCAGAGGTATATATAGATGAGTTTCAGAGGATAGAATTAATGGTACAAAATGTGTTTCAAGTGAGACTCGTGATTCTCTTCACATAGGGGTCGATGGAACCCTTAAGGGGTTGGGTGAAGGCTTTCAATCCTACCAACCTACAGGATGTTATATGGAAGACAAGGGATTTGGGATCAACGGTGAAATTTAGATTCACCCCTAGACAACCTCTAAACACAAGAGGAAGAGACCAAAGACCTCCCATGAAACAAGGGGGGAGATACCAAAGGGGGTTTGACATAGGTAGGGTTGGAATGGATGACAACATTATAAGGCAACTGAGGTGGAAGCAATTGTTCTATACATGCAAAGAACCTTGGGATCCCACCCACAAATGCATGGGCAAAGGCAAGGCACACTACATTGAAGTAACTTTTGATAATGAGGAAGATGAAGGTTATGGCCACCTTCAAAACATAGAGGCAGACACCACTAAAAACGTAGAATATGAAGAAGCAAGTCACAGCCTTACAATAGATGAGAAGGTAACATTAGCATCCATCAGTGGGGTACCCAAATTCAACACCTTCGAGATGAGAGGGGTGCTACATGGAAAAAAAATTTGGTTCTCATTGATGGGGGTGCTTCACATAACTTCATAGACTCATCCCTACTACAAAGAAGACACATACCCACTGTTTAATTTGAAGGATTTGGGGTAGAGTTAGCAGGAGGGCGCACTATACCCTGTGACAGGTATATTCTAGGAATGAAGCTTACATTGGGCATACATGATTTGGCACAAGACTTCTATGGGATGAACCTTCCAGACACTAATATCAACCTTGGGTTTTAGTGGCTTAGTAGGTTGGGGCCAATCACAACCAACTACAAGACCATGGAGATTTCCTTCACCGAGGAAAGTGGGAAAAAGGTAGTTCTCAGGGGCATGTCAGGAAACACACCTAGGGTGGTTATAGCGAAGCGCATGGAGGCCATTTTCAGAAGAGAAGATATGAGTTTGAATGTAGAATATCAGTACAAATGGATAAGAAAGGGGAGACTCATTATTCACCAGATATTCAGAGGATCATTAACAAGCATAGCAAATATTTTGGACCCATTCCACCAGGAGCACCACCAGATAGGGGGTTTGAGCATATCATAGAGTTGGAAGAGGGAGCGACACCTGTCATCACCACTTGTTATAGACACACAAGGAAATACAAAGATGAAATAGAGAAGGCTATAAAAGAACTACTAGACATGGGCCACATTAGACCGAGTTCCAGTCCTTTTTCATCTTCAGTGGTACTAGTGAAAAAAAAGGATGGGACCATGCGCATGTGCATTGATTATAGGGAATTGAACAAGAAGACAATTAAGAATAGGTATCCCATTTCAAGGATTGATGAGCTATTGGATGAGCTCCATGGGGATTTTTACTTCACCAAGATTGACTTATGCTCTAGCTATCATCAGATCAAGATGAGGGAGCAGGATGTGCCCAAAACTGCTTTCAGATGTCACTACGGTCACTATGAGTTCTTAGTGATGCCATTTGGATTGACCAATGTGCCATCCACATTTCAATCTTACATGAACCATGTCTTCAAAAAGAAATTAATTAAGTACCTCTTACTATTCTTTGATGACGTGTTGATCTATATCATAACTTGGGAGGAGCATATTCAGCATGTAGAACAGAATTTGGCCATTATGGAAGGTCAATCCTTGTATGAAAAGGAATCCAAATGTGAATTTGGAATGACATAGGTCCTCTATTTGGGACACATAATTGGGGTAAATGGGGTGTAGGTACACCAAGAGAATATCCAAGCTATACTTGACTGGCCCACACCTAAGACCCTCATAGAATTGAAGGGGTTTATTGGAATTTGTTGCTACTACGGGAGGTTTGTCAAAGGTTTCTCACAGATTTGTGCACCCTTAACCAATTTGACCAGGAAAGGAGCATTCAAATGGAGTTCAGAGGCACATTTGAATTTTGAAAAAATGTAAAAGGTAATGAGTATGTGCCCAATCTTAGCTCTACCAGATTTTGCACAACCCTTCACAGTCGAGTGTGATGCCTCTGGGGAGGGCATTGGAGTAGTGCTTATGCAGAAAATACATCCTATTGTCTATGAGAGATGAAAACTGAGGGGCCTGAGCTTCTTTATACCATCTATGACAAAGATATGTTGGCCATCATGCACGTATTGGCTAAGTTCAGGCAATACTTCATAGGAGAAAAATTTAGGGTGAGGACAGATCACAACAGTCTTAAGTACTTTTTGGATAAAAAGGACTTAAATGAGAGGCAACAAAAGTGGGTTAGCAAGATACAGGCTTATGATTTTGACATTGATTTCATCAAGGGGAAGAATAATGTAGTGGCAGATGCATTATCCAGGAGGCCATCAGTTTATGCTATGATCGATATCTCAGTTGACTGGAAGGCCCGCCTCTTAGTGGAATAATAAAAGAACCAATATGCATGTCATGTAATAGATGGAAAGGTACAGGATGACAACTTCAGAATAATGGATGACATCATCTACTACAAGGGCCAAATTTTCTTGGTTCATGAGTTAGCCTTTAAGGCCAAGGTACCATAAGCATGCCATGATTCACCCATGGCAGGACATCAAGGATTTGTCAAAACATATCGACAGGTAAGGGAAAGATTTTATTGGAAAGGGTTGAAGGAATATGTGATGCTCCACATCAAGGAATGCACTACTTGTTAGGTAAACAAGGATGAGCACACACATGCAGCAGGATTATTACAACCTCTACCCATCCCAGAGCACAAATAGGAAAGCATCTGTATGGACTTCATCACAGGATTTCCCAAAGCACAAGGTAAAGATTGTATTTTTGTAGTGGTGGACAGGTTAACTAAGTTTTCACACCTCTTTTCCATTGCTATAGACTTCAGTGCAACACAAGTCGAAGATTTGTTCTTCAGGGAGATTTCAGAATAAATCGTTTACCCAAGACCATTATGAGTGATAGGGATAGTCGATTCATGAGCACTTTTTGGCAAGAATTATTCAGGTTGGTTGGTACAGCCTTAACCCCTAGCACCAGTTACCATCCTCAAACTAATGGTCAAACAAAAATAGTCAACAAGTGGGTGGACGGGTACCTCCGAAATTATGTATCAGGGTAGAAAACATCATGGATTAGGTGGCTTCATTTGGGAGAATACTGCTACAACACCACTCATCATATGTCTATTGGTATGACACCATTCATAGCCTTGTATAGTTATGACCCTCTCTACTTTGTAGAGATTGTCTTTGGTGACAACAAGGCTCCTATGGTTCAGGATTGGATTCAGCAGAGTCGGGATATACTCGGAGAACTGAAGGACCACCTACAAAGGGTACATAATGAGCAAGAGGTCTAGGCAGATAGGCACATAGTAGAGCGCACATTTGAGGTTGGTGATTTGGTTTACTTGAGGCTCCAACCATACAGACATGCATCCATCAAAAGAAGTGGAGCATAAAAGCTCCAACCCCGGTTCTTTGGACCCTACAGGATCAACAAGAAGGTAGGGGTCGTGGCATATGATCTTGATCTTCCACATGGAAGAAAAATACACAATTTTTTCCATGTGTCATGATTAAAGAGAGCCATAGGCCAACACATCACTCTAATTGAGGAACTGCCACCCTTAGATGAAGAAGGGAAATTGATACTGATACCAAAAGAGACACTGGAGGTTCGTGAGAAGGATCTAAGGAGGAGGAGCATCAAGGAATACTTATTCAAATGGAAGGACTTACCCATTGAGGATGCTACTTGGGAGAGTGAATAGGTATTAGAGGAGACAACTTCAGAATTGCTTGTGGGAAAGCAATTTCTAGCAGAGGAGATGTTACACATTATTTCATCAGAGAACAGGTCATGAATAGGGCCTACAATCATCAGCAGAAGATCAAGCAGGTTTTTGACAGGAAGAGCAAAAAGAAAGAATTCAAGCAGGGTGATCTGGTGCTCAAATGGGATGCACCCAGGCAGGAAAAGGGCAAACACAGTAAATTTGATTCCCTCTGGTTCGGGCCTTTCAATATCCTTGAAGTATTTGCAAACAACACTTACCGGTTGCAGGATCTGGAAGGCAAAGAAGTTTTTAGCAGCCGAGTAAATGGGCATTTCTTAAAAAAATGTTTTTTGTGAGCCGCAGTCGGCTCTTTTGTTTTGTTTTGTAAATATTGTTATTATTTTTTGCTTTCAGCCTAATAAATGACTCCATATCCCAACAGTAAAGGCACTGAATCTGCAAAAGAGTTCTTAGAGCATCACAAGGACGAATCTATCCCCCATGGAGCCAAATGTTAGTGATATTTCTTGTAAGGGGGTTAGAATGCAAAAGAATGGGTTAAAACCCACTTGTCCTAAGTTTTGAACGCAAATGCGCCTGTGGTAAGCGGCAAGCAAGTCCGAGTGGCAGCGATTCGCGCGCCCGGATAAACGGTGCATATGGGATTCCGGAGCCCCCCCGCCTTTCTACCTTTAAGCGGAGGGGGGGGGGTCCGGAATTGGGGGCGCATCTCTTCAATGGTCCAGATCAGCACGCCCGGATCAACGACGATAAAGGAAATTCCGGACCCCCCCTGCCTTTCTACCTTTAAGCAGAGGGGGGGGGGGGTCCGGAATCGGGCGCGCAGCTTTCCGACAGCCGAGATCTTAGCGCCCGGATCAACGGCGATCGCACCATCCCATCATTCTCAGCTGCTCTATGTTTAGCCTGTATGGGCCCTTCTCCCGTCATGTCATCTTCCAGAACCACCTTTCTCCTGCTATCGTGTATCATCCATCCACCTCCCCTCTTTGGTCCGCGTGGTCCTCCTTCCTT
>SNQJ01S0043753.1:20553-50203 GCA_010110895.2 Picea sitchensis
AACAAGTTCATTATTTTCTTCCTTGTCCGAGGAGGCTAGTGATAAAGTATACAATTGAGTGATATCAGTGTGCTAGGTTGGTTGAAATTTGGAACTAAAAATATGTGACAATTCTGCAAAAGACCTTGGGTATTCAATGCAATGTGTGTCAGCCAAAAATAAGCTTAAGACTTGTTCATATGATTGTTCTTGTATTCCTCTTACTTGTTCAAGTGTTAACAGAGGTCTGATACAATCTTCCTCTCCATAAGGGTTTTCTAACCAAATAGGTATTTCCTGTGCCAGTTGGGCAGGAGGGAAGAGGACAAGCTTTTGGCTATGTGTGCCATTGGATATAGTCATCTCACCATACCGACAGCTGATAAAGGCATATGTTGTGGCCAGCCAAGGGAGGCCAAGAACCACAGGGTGTCCTAGTTTGGAGGATGATTTAGAATAGATGACTAAAAAGTCTATTGGATATTCCCAAGAAGCTAGAGTGACTATGACATCATCTAGACTTCTTGCAGGGCTAATGACTGACTTATCTGTCAACTCGATCATGGTCTAGGTTGGTCTTAACTGGTTGATTTGGAGCTTTTGCATAGTGTCAAAAGGCATTACATTAATAGCTGCACCCAAATCAATGAGTGTGTTTGGTAGAGAAATACCATTAATTTCAACAGTGACAACTGGGTTTCCAAGGTCATTATATTTGTATGGCATTTCAGAAATAAATTCAGATAATTGTCCCACTACCTGAACAAGAGGAGGTTCCTTCTTCTTCCTTCCTAGTTTCTTAATGCAAAGATCCCTTATAATTTTGGCATATATAGGGATATCTTTAATAGCTTGCAGCAGAGTTATTTTTATGCATACATTTCGTAATTCATCTTCTATATCTCTATGCAGGGGTGGGTCGGGTTTATTCACTAATAGTCTTTCGGGGTAAGGTGGGAGATTAATTTGTTGGGGTAATCATATAGACTGAGAAGTGATTGGGATAGGAGGAGAGGCCTCTTCTTCTGCAGGGGTGGTTTGAGTGTTTTCTTCCTCCGAATGATTATCATTTTCTTCCTGAATTATTACAGCAGGATCTGATTGGTTTACAACTTTCACCGATCATAGTTGAATTTCATAGGTGGGGAAGGTTTTCACTTTTGTATTCTGCACAGGGTGGGTGGGTCAATTATTGGGGTTAGGGATTGGCTGGGCAGGGATTTTTGTTGGTCTTGGAGGATTGTGGGCAGCTTGGTTTTTTGGTTGTTGATTGGCATTTATAGATACTTGTTGTTGCTGATTAGGATTCAAGGGGGTTGTAAATTGTTGTTGTATAGGAGGTGGGAGTAAAGCTTGGATCTGTGGTGGGTTGAATCCAGTTAGTAATTGGGAAATGTTTGCAGGGTACTATGGATATGTAGGGTAAGAGGGATTTCCATACATAGGTCCCCTCCAACCTTGTTGCCAAGGCTGAGTTTGTTGAGGTGTCCATTGTGGATAAGTCATTGGGGAAGGACCCCATTGTTGTTGTTGATATTATGTATTAGGATCATAAAATGTATTGGGATTTTGGGCTCTCCAAGGTCTTATATAAGGGTATGGTTGTTCTTGTGAGACTCCTCCTCCCCTATACATGGCTTGTAGTTCAAGCAAGGTTGGACACTCAGATGTGGGGTGTTCTAGTGTACACAAACCGCAGATTTCTATGACATTTAATGGGCATTCTTTCTCATTGTCGTGCTTCTTTTGGCATCTATGACAAAATATTGATAAAGCATCTTCTTCTTGTTTATTTTTCCATTTTAGAGTATCCAATTGGTTACTTATTGTGCTCAAGATGCCTGTTTTAAAGTTCTCCAATAAGTTTCCTAACTCAGTTCTGGTGACAGTCCCTGAACTTTGTTTTGTATTTCTACTAAAAGGATCTCTTGGTCCTTTGCCTATTTTAGCTTGTCCTCTTGAGTATCTCCTACAGTAATCTACAATTTCTGAGAAAGGTTTTTGGTGTACATCTCCTAAACTCAACAAGTTTAAAACTTCTATGCAATCATCCCTAAGACCTTTCAAGAATACAATTCTTACTATAGTTGGGTCTGTGGTGAATAGTTTTGATTTCTGATAGTTGTATAAGAACCTTTCTAAGTAGTCTTCAAGACTTTCATCTTCTGTTTGTTGCATTTCAAAAATGTCATTTTTAACATTATCCTTACAATAGTCTTGGTATTTTCGTAAAAATGTGTCTTTCATTTGATCCGAAGAAAGGATTGTATTTTCTGCTAAGCTCATGAACCATCTTAAGGCTGAATCTTTCATTGTAGCAGGAAAAAGCTTAAGTTTTTGGGCATCGTCTGAGTAGTTATAGATTCTACATAATATGTCAAATTTAAATAAAATTAAATATGGATCTTCAGTTGACATACCTCTGAAAGTGGGTAACGATGATAATGGGATATTCTTCATGATGATGTTTCTAGAAATATCCAATATTGGAAACCCAAAGGTCTCAGTCTCTGTAGCTTCATTTCCTTCTTATTCTATCGTTCTACTGATGGATGGTTCAGAAACTGGATTTTCTGTGTCCCCTAAATGTTCATCAAACTCATGTTCTGACTGTCCCAATACTAATTCTTCTATTTTAGGTTCTCCTTCTGGAGCTTCGTTGGCTCCCCTTGAATTTTATGTTGGTGGAATGTTTCCTGCACCAGTGTCAGTTGGATTAGTGGGGGGGTTTATTTTTGAATCTTTGGAGCTTACAAATCTACCCTTGTTATCTCTATATCTATGCATAAAATGGAAATTTGATCTTTTAGCTGAATTGAAATCCTAATTCTATCTAGAAGGTAAGAAGGCAACCTGGATTCGGATAACCCCACTCTAGTGGCCGCGTTTCTCTTCACTCACATCTTAAACATTTTATCCTCCTCCCTCAAGCAACCTTTTAAAAACATTAAAATGTATGCAAACAATCTAAGCTAAAAATCACTTCCTACCATTTGCAACTCCCCGACAACGGCGCCAAAATGTTGTGCTACTTATATATTTAGTATAATGCACTCATTAATTATCAATCCGGGATTCGCAATCAACGGAGTTACAAGACACCAATAATAAAGTTAATTTCTAACATCATGAGTATAGAACCATGTATGCTGGAAACAAATCAAAATAGCAAACTGAAATGCACTTTGGTTATCTTTCATAGAGAGGATATCTACTCCATTATGGCACATGCAAGTATGAGATGAAGTTGGTTTGATAGATCAAATCTACTATCTGACCCATAAAACTAACTATGCAATCCACACTTCTGAAAGGGAAATCACACAACAATCAACAAAGCATAGCATGGGTAGTTCAATAGTCAATGTGTTGGTTCTACTGTGGTTCACAATGAACTTCACTAGTTCTTATCCAAGTAGTTTTGACTATTGCTACCAACATCTATGATCACTCAAGGATATCAAATTCATGAGAATAGAAACAGGGCATATGCAAAACAGAGCAAGTAAAGATTTTTAAGAAATTGTATAATGGAAATCCTAGTCTAAGTTATACTGCTATCATCTAACAGAGTTAAAGATTTAGCTAATTTAATGTTTACACTACTAGAAAACAAATTCTACAGCTAATCTACGAAGAGGCTGACCTTTGTTTGGTGGTGGGCCCTTGCCGCTTCAACAGGTCAGCTGCTAAAGTCTACAGGAGGCTTGTCTTCAACACACACATTACTCTCACTCACATTTCAAAAGATAAAATCAAAACTTTTGTTAACAACTCAACTCATACTCAATCATGGATAATCAGAGTATAGAGATAAAATGACATTTCATTAATCTTCACTCAGGATATGTTATGTACTATCATATATTGCTTTACATATTAGTAATATGCTAACTCTCCTACTCCCTCTACCATCCTTTCCACGACTATTTAATAGTCTAAATCGTGAAACACAAGGAGGCGAAGTGATTTGCAAATCAATCAGTTGTTAAGTTCAATCATTCAGTTACATCTTTAGCTTCATCCTCATGACACAAAGTGCATGAGGATGAGGCAATCAACAAACTATTCTTATCATAGCCTTGCTAAAGAAAATAGACGTCCACCAATTGACTTAGGTGAGATCTAGCACTTAACTTAGTGCATTAGGCTCTTCCATATTAGTATCGGATCGTAACAGGCAGATGGTACCAGATCATAACAGTGCGCAAAAGGTGGTACCGGATCATGACAGTGCATGGACATTGGTACCGGATCATAACAGTGTGTGTTGGTACCAGATCACAACAGATGTTATTTTAGTACCGGATGTGCTTGGTACCGGATTTGGATAGCAACAGTCTTGGTGCACAGGTACCATATGGTTGAGCTAGTACATGAACGTTGGATATCTAGAGGTCAAATATTTATATATGACAAATCAAATCATTAGTACATGAAATATTTAATTCCCTAACTCAATAAACCACAAAATGCATGAATTAACCATACTTTACCTTATGACCTTATTATCGGAAATTGGTAGCATTCTTGTCATTCACTCAAGCTTTAGGTAGGAAAAAAAGGTATAGGTGAAGAGTATAATAGGGTAATGGGGCTGTCAATTTTGGGTCTCAACAAGACCAGATGCATTATGGGTACTGGTGAAGGGCCACCCATTGGTGGAGGGGGAGCAACATGATATGGTTGTTGGTAAGTGGGAGGAGGGTAATAAGATGGCCCTCCATATGGTTTTGGATATTGAGGTGCACAATACATAGGTGGTGGTTGTCTATAAGTGTTGTGATGTGTCGTGGAACCAATCAACCCATCCGCAACATGGGACATCCCAGGTTTGTTTTGGACAAATGGTATGGGTCTAGGTGCATCAGGTAATACTATGTATAAGTAACTTGATTGACCATAGATAAGGTCGAATTGTTGGGCCTTGTTGATGGTTTCCTCTTCTAACTAAGTAAAAGTGGATGCTACATCTTTAGCAAGCACAAAAATGAGTGATTTAAGAAACCAATAGAGACGTTTTTCTTTGGTGGTTTATGCTTTACACAAACTACGTCGTCGACGCCATTCATGGATGTGGTCAGAATTATGGATAGTTGTGGTTTGTTTGCAGTTGGAGATCAGTTCTAAGCCAGTGCCATGACAAACTAGTAGTTGAAAAAAGGCCAAAAAGGCTTTGGCCGAGGATTCAAAAGTCACATGGGACCCTGATTTTTCGTCCACATACCATTTGGTCGATGGACCAGTGAGTGTTATTTGAAATAAATGTAAGCGGATGGAATCATCCATGATGTTTTTTTAAGAGAACCATAAGTGAAAGGTCATAACACAATTGGCGGGATCTTCCCCCAGTTTTCCTTCAAATTTTGGAATATCTGAAGGTAGTTTGGTAGGCATATTAGGCCATTTTGGGTCATGTAAAATGGGATCATTAGTGAGTTTGGTCAAATCAATAATTTTGAGAGATTCCAAGTATGGAATAAGGGTATTTGGTGGAGGATTAGTTCCATCCATTGTGTGAGCAGGTAATGGACCTAACCCATGAGAGGGATTTTGTGGGGTTGTACTGAGAAGAATTTTTCCCCCCACCTCTTTGTGAAGGATAAATAGTGGATGGATGGACTTGGGAATTGTACCCAAGAAAAGTGGAACCAAGTAAAGATGATCCCAAAATAGTATCACTCACAAGAGTGCGAGATGGTTGAGTCATTGAGTTGGCAAGACTAGGGACTCCTCCTATAATAGGAGGAAGATTATGCAAGCGTCTGGAATGACGGGGATTCTATGGGTCCCCTATGGTGTTCGACTAGAAGAGTGAATGTGTGAAAATGGTGATGAGAGAAATAAATGAACAAGAGCTCTATATAATTTGGACCTTCACAAGATAGTACATGTAATATTCCAGATATAAAAAGTATGCAAAACAAAAATAAAATGCTAGAAATGGCAGATGAACAACAATATAACTAGAACAACACCACAATAATACCGAAATGATACCATAAAGAGCACTTTGATTACTGAGAGAAATGTTCACTTGCCTCTTCGAGGGGGAAACCTCCAGTCGAATAGAGCTCTATTACAATAATATCCAAGACAAAAGTTCTCATACCCTCGACTCCTATTTATACTAATTATGTCTATCAAAAGAACCATCTAGAGGAAGATCCTTCTAGAATCGGAAGCTTCTATTAGGTCTTCTTACATTCGACTTATTATTCCTTATTTCTAGGACTTATTAATATTGAAATTTATTACATCGAAATATATTATTCTACCTACGTGATGGGTTAGGTCCCTAACATATCCTCCCCTTAAAAACATCCGTGTCCTCAAGGCTTGAGCTGTGGAAATTGTTGCAGAATGGTAGTTGGTTCCCAAGTGGCATCTACTGGGGTTGTATCTTTCCACTAGACTAACACTTCCTTGATGGTTCATTGACTTAGGCAACTCTCACGCTGGTCCAAAACTACTTGTGGTTGTAGCCAAATGGAGCCTTATTCATCCAACTCGAGGAGGTTGGTTTGAGTTTGGCACTTAATTCCAATCACCTTCTTTAAGCATGAAACATGAAAAATGGGATGTAGCTTAGAATGTTTGAGAAAATCTAACTGATAGGCCACTTGTCCCACACGCTTGAGAACAGTATAAGGACCATAAAATTTGGGTGTCATCTTCTGACAATGGTCATCCTTGAGGGATTTTTTCTTGTAAGGTTGCAGTCGAAGAAACACATGATCCCCTTCTACAACTTGCCATTCAGAGCAACCTTGATCTTCTTGTTGCTTCATGCGATTCTAGGCCATGGCCAAATTCTCTTTGAGGGTATAGAGAATGGTCTCTCAAACTATAAGTGTTTGGTCAACCACTTGGACCTTCGAGACACCTGGTAGATATGAGAGAATTGAAGGTGTATTTTGTCCATATACCGCTTCAAAAGGAGTCATGCTGGTAGCTTTATGGTATGAAGTGTTGTACCACCATTTATCTAGGGGTGACCATTGATCCCATTGATTTTTCTTTTTCGATGCAAAACACCTCAAATATGTTTCCAAACACTAGTTGACAACTTCAGTTTGACCATCAGTATGGGGATGATAAGTTGTGTTCAGATGCAATTGGGTGCCTTGTAGCTTGAAAATTTCTTGCCAAAAATTGTTGGTGAAATTTGGGTCGTGATTAAAAACAATAGAATGTGGCATGCCATGAAGCTTGAAGACCTTATCCATGAAAAGTTGAGCCACAATGGATGTTGTAAATGGGTGTTGAAGAGCACATAAATGAGCATACTTGGAAAGGCGATCAACTACCACCATGATGACTGATATATTGGTCGATTTAGGTAAGACTACAATAAAATCCATACAGATATACCTCCAAATAGAAGATGGAATCGAAAGTGGTTGTAGTGTGCCAGGAGATTTGACTATTTCTCCCTTGTTGCATTGACACACGTCACATTCAGCCACAAAATTACTAATGTAATGTTTCATACCATGCCATAAAAAAGAACGTTTGACCTTGTCATAGGTTTTGGTAAACTCGAAGTGCCCAGCTGTGGGTGTAGCATGAACCTCAGAAAGTACCATGGATTTAAGTTTTGATTGTTTACTTAAATACAAATGGCCTTTGTATTGAATCTCATCATGGAGCCAAGAGTACCCTGAGGAAACTGGATAATTGGACTACAATTGTTGTATCAGATGCGAACTTTTTGGATCGTGTAGCCATTCCTGGCGAATGGCTTGGAGCTAATCTAGTACAATGAAGGAGAGAGAAAAAAGGGACCCTTCATCTTCATATTTTTAGGAAAGTGCATCCGCAACCACATTGTCTTTTCCTTTCTTGTAAATGATCTCATAATCATATCCAAAGAGCTTAGTCACCCATTTTTGTTTCTCTGGGGAGGAAATGCATTGTTCCATAAAATACTTGAGGCTATGATGATGTGTCTTAATTTGGAAGTTTTTCCCCAACAGATAAGGGCACCAAAGATCAACAACATGCAAAATAGCCAACATTTCCTTTTCATAGATTGATTTGCCCAAATTTCATTCAGAAAATTGTTTGGTGGTAAAGGCCAAAGGCCGACCCTCTTGCAAAAGGACAATGCCAATTCCTTTCCCTGAAGCATCACATTCCAGGACAAAGGTCTTTGTGAAATCAGGAAGGGTCGGGACTGGAGTGGTGCACATGGCCATCTTCAAGGTTTGAAAATCCTGAGCAGCTGTTGGATTCCAGGTGAAAGAATTATTTTTAAGGAGTGCAGTGAGAGGTTCCACAATATTTCCATAATTCTTAACAAACTTGTGATAATAACCTATTAAGCCCATAAATCCATGCAAGATTTTGAGAGTCTTTGGGTGAGACCGGTCTTGCATAGCTTCAATCATTTTAAGATCCACCCTGATGCCATCCTTTCCAACAATATGACCCAAGTACTCAACTTCTGAGGCTCCAAAATCACATTTAGATTGTTTCAGGAAAAATTGGTGTTGAGAGATTAGATGGAGAAGTCAATCCACATGAGAAAGACGGTTTGTCTAGGTTTTTCTATAGATGAGGATACAATCAAAGAAAACTAAGACAAAATGACGGAGAAAAGGATAGAAGACATGATTCATGAGGCTTTGGAAGGTGGAGGGGGAGTTACATAAGCCAAAGGGCATGACCAAAAACACATAGTGTCCCTCATGCATTCTAAAGGAAGTCTTAGAAATTTTTTCCTCTTTCATACGGATCTAGTGGTAGCCAGAACAAACATCAAGTTTCGTAAAGAATTGGGTGCCACTCAATTCATCCAAGAGGTCATCAATGACAAGAATGGGAAATTTGTCTTTAATGGTGAGTTTGTTGAGGGAGAGAAATTCAAGATACATGTGCCAAGAACCTTCTTTCTTCATGACCATGACCACGGGAGAAGAGTAGGGGCTCATACTAGGGCGGATAACACCTGTGTTAAGTAGTTCTTGAACCATTTTCTCAATTTCATTTTTTTGGGAAAAGGGGTGATGATAGGGAAGAATATTGGGAGGAAGGCTTCCTGGGACAAGGGTAATGGAATGATCATGAACACCATGGGAAGGAGAGAGTCCCTGGGGAGTGGAAAATACCACTTGATGTTTAGAGAGGATGGATTGGAGGTCCTGTGACATAGATGGTGTCTCAGTTGCTTGTATGACATGGAGTTGGGAAATAATGCCAGAATGACCTTTTTTTATCAACTTTTCCATGCGATGGGAACTAATGATCTCAGGGGAACTGGTGGTGATGCCTTGGAACTTATATTGTTGGCTTTCCTGGTCAAATTACATGGTTAATTCCTTAAAATCCATGAGAATAGGACCCAAAGTACTTAGCCAGTATGCACCCAACACAATGTCACAACCACCCATGTCGATAGAAAACATATGATATTTCAGGTGATAGTCACCAATTTGGAGACACACATTTTCACAACTCCCTTGACATTTCATTAAAGCGCCATTGGCAATCATGATTTGGAAATTATTGATTTAACGGATATAGCAATTGGTTTCTTGGGAAATGTGGCGATGAATAAAATTATGGGTGATTCCACTATCAACAAGAATGATGACCTTCCTATGCTTGATGTATCCAATAATCTTGAGGGTTTGGGAAGTAGAGAAGCCAATGATATCATTTATGGAAACAATCAGTTCTACTTCGGGAGGGTTTGACGGAGGGGTTATGTTAGTGGGTTTAGGTGACATAGACACAAGGGGAGCTTCAACATCCTCTTCCGAAACATCCTCAAAGATGGCCATAAAAATATTTTGTTCCTTACACTTGTGTCCCAAAAAATATGTGTCGTCACAATTATAACAAAGGCCTTTGAGTTGGCATTCATCCATTTCAGCCCTGGTCAATTTTGGGATCTTTATTAGGGTAGAAGGAGTGGGATTTACTAGTTTAGTGTGAGGAATAAAGGAGGGTTTCCAGTTTTGAGAAGCGACAACATGTTGTGATTCCTTATCTCTTTTAGTATCCTCCACCAAAATCTAAGGCCGAGCCATGAGGACATGGGCATAAATCTCATCCTTGAGGCCACTGATAAAACATTCTCGAAAAAAAGCATCACACATGCCCTCTGTACGAAAATCTGGTCGCTCAAAAGCAAGTATAAAGTCTTCCACTGTTCCAGATTGTTTCAACTTTGTCAAACGGCCTAAATGGTTGGTGTCAGTTTCAAAGCGTTCATAAATCTCTACCACAAAGTGTGTCCAAGCAACATACCCTTGACAGATAATTTTTCTCCATTTCCACCATTGCCAACGTTCTTGATATAGATGGAGAACACCATACCAGAGTTTGGCCAACTCATCTGTAATTTCGTACAAAGAGAAATAATGTTCCATTTGAGTTACCCAACTAGTGGGATCTGAGCCATAAAATTTGGTCACATCCACACGCAGAAGGCATAGGTCATGCTAAAAGTGATGGGGATGAAAATTATGGGAATAAGAGGAAGTTTCAGCTTCGTTATGCAAAGGTGGGTCAAATAAAGGGGGATCTGTAGGGATATGCAACTTGGTGTAGATCATCGAAGCAGAAAATTCAAGCTGGGTAGTAATGTCGTGTTTGAGGTCTTCTTTGAGTTCCTCGATTGAGGTGGCGATGGAGGAATGCATGTTTTTATTGATGGTGGAAATATTTTCACTGAGCTATCTCACTTCTTGTTGGGTCTCTGTGAAATTATATTGCAAGGTATTGAATTGAGCTTCCAAGTCTTGGCTATAGGTATTGGCCATGATTACGAGGGAACCGAAAAGTGGTAGGTGGGTTCAAAAAATTTGCTGAAAATGATAGGTATGAATGTGATAAGGATGAAGAGATAAATCCAATGGAATAGGTATCAAACAATGGTGCAACAAAATCCAGACTTTTTTTTTTTTAACACCTACGAAGTTATACTATAGTCTGAAGAATACTACAGTGATGAAATGCCCAAATTCTTAATCAGGAAGAAATGTTTAGTGATTTGGAAACTTGAATGAAGGAGACACAGTTGCGCAGCAATAGATCTTGTTTTTTTTTTGGGTCCCCAAAGGTTAGGTATTCAAGGGTTCTACAAATAAGGATTTTCCCTGTGCTATAGCTCTCTGATATATGTGTGGGGTCCAACAATAGTACTCAGCCCAATATCTTAGGGAACCAACTAAGGAGGCTAGATTGTGCCCTTATCCATACGACCCGACTACCCAGGTACTAGAGAGTATCTTCCTGAGTGTTGTTCTCGGTGGCACTATAGCAGTCAGGCGACTGATTGGTTTATCTAAAGAGGGCTTTAGGAAATCTAGGTCGATCCATATACAGGTGTTGTCTGATGTGTTACCACTCGAAGGGGTACTAACAGGGGTTACAAGGGTGGCCAACAGATGTGCTCTTAAGTACCACTTGTATTTCCTGCGTGTATGAATCCCCAACCGCAAGTTTATGCACGTAACGACATATCTTTGTAGCTTAAAGACACTGAAATACGTCTCTACCCTAAAAAAAAATTAACCCACAATTTTTTGACGAGGAAAGTGCTCTAATACCACTTGTAATATTCCATATATAAAAAGTATGCACAACAGAAATAAAATGCTAGAAATGGTAGATGAACAATAGTATAACCAGAACAACACCACAATAATACCGAAATGATACCAAAAGAGCACTTTGATTACTGAGATCAATGTTCACTTGCCTCTTCGAGGGGGAAACCTCTAGTTAAGCATAGTTCTATTACAATAATATCCAAGACAAAATTTCTCATACCCTCGGCTCCTATTTATACTAAATATGTCTATCAAAAGAACCATCTAGAGGAAGATCCTTCTAGAAGAAAAAGCTTTTATTAGGTCTTCTTACATTCGACTTGTTCTTCCTTATTGCTAGGCCTTATTAATATTGACCTTTATTACATCAGAATATATTATTCTACCTACATGAGGGGTTAGGTCCCTAATAGTACAACTCACAATTGCATGTAATCAAATGAGCATCATACACAAATCAACATTAAATAAGAAAACATGTGGATAGGTGGATTTTGTCCGTGTGGGGGAACAAATAAAAGCAAATGCTCGTGTCATAAAAGACGTATCTTCCTTCCTCTCAAATAGCACTGGGCCTTCCAAAAGCACTCAATAGTGGGATCTGAAGCCACCATAAGAGGAACTAGTGAAGGTTGAAATAATAAGTTATAATGAGGGGTAGAGGGTGCATATCCTGAAAGAGATGGCGATATTTCCCAATAGCCACACAAAATATGATCAAGGTGTAATTGCAGCCCACAATTGCCACGTGTTGGCACAGGGGTAGACCCAAGGTTCAACGCTTCAAAAATGCACCAACAAAACCCTAACTATAGACCCTTTCGGCAACACTTGTGAAGAAGATGAAGTCTCACCCGAGGTAGAGGCAGGGATGGTTGCAAGACTCAAGTGTATGCAACCTTAGCTGGGACATAGATCTGTGATTCTTACTCTCAGCAAGCACTTTAGCATAGATGGCACAGAGCACCACATCATTCACTTAGATCTAGGTTAAGTTAGTACTTAGCAACAACAAGATAGGTCTAGCACTCAGCAATTTCATATATGTCAAATCTATACCCACACATCTAAGAAGCACAAAGAAAAGTATATCTATCTAAGTATATTGTAGAAAAGAACATAGCATAATCATATCAAGAACAACACATGGAAACAAACCAACACATTAGGTCGAAGCACTGAGCACAACACACAGAGTTATCGTGGTTCACCCCCACCCTGGGGCTACGTCCACAAAGTCTTCTTCTTATTTATTATCTTTGGTCAATTGGTTTACAGCACAGAGCTCACCCTTGTATTCCGCATAGGATAGGATATTTGTGCGCACCTCGCCAGATCCTCCTTCCCTAAGTAGATCTATCACAGATCCTTCTTACAATCTGTGCACTCAACACTTACAGCACTTGCACTCAGCTCTGCAAGTCGGTCACACAATATAGACAAATCCTTTACCAACACTTAGCTTATCTCCTCACCCTCTCTTACATTGCTTATCTACTTATTTATACTTTAAAAAATAGGCCTAAACATGGGTAAACCCATGGGCCGACATCCCTTTCCCACTACATTAACCCAAAACCCTAAAAGGGCCCCAAAAGTGGGTTGAGATCCCGTGATATCTGCTTCACCTGGCGCTCCATCTTTGACAGGCTGTCAAAGTCCAAAAACGGTCAAATATGACCAAGTGTTCCTCAAAACTTGGTCAAGGGCCAACAGGCCCCCAACACTCACATGTGACTCATTCCAAGTCACTCTGGTCTGATCAACTCCACTTCGAATGTCTCGAGCTTGGTCTGAGCTACTTCGACCTGCTGCAGTGCGACAACCTCTTTCTCAGTGAACACTTGGATTACTGTGTCATTTATTGGTCCTTCCATGCGTTGTTCAGTAGTGATGACAACCTGTTCAAGATCAGTTTCCTAGCTCTCAACTTCAATGAACAGTTGGCATGATTTTTCTTGGAGTGGTTGAAGTCGTTGAGAGACTTCCATCACTTTACTTTGCATCATGTGTACCTTTTGTTAGGTGGTGCATTGTTATGGAAATCGCTTCATTCTTTCAACTGGGGTCAAGGCCTCTAATCGCGTATCTACATGTTTCTTTTCTTCTTGGATATGTGCCTCTAATGTCTACAATCCTGGGTTCTCTATGAGGTTCTCATAAGTCTGGGTTATTCTAGCGCTCATCTACTTACATTCCAAAGACAAGGTTTTTAACCTGTCAACTGCGCTACGGGCAGTTTCCTCCCTTAGATCTCTTACTTCTTGGGGAGTCTCGAGAATGGTATGAAGTTCTAGATCTGTGATGTGTTGCTGAAGTTGTTGGATTACTTCTTCAAGTTGTGCCACCTTTTATGGGACACGCTCTTCAATTTTTGATTCAATGACCATCATAGAATCAAGTGCTTTGTGAACTCATTCCTATACGTCAAGTTGCTCTGCTAGCAATTGGTCCTTGCTCTACTATAACTGTGCTTTCTCCTCCTCCCACTTCGCTTCTAAGGAAATTTTTTCATGTTCTTCCTTCCTCTGTTGTAATATAAGTGCGCTCTATACTTGTGCCAAAGTCTGGGTATCTTGTACTATGTCTTCTTGAGCTCGTCGAAGGTGAGCTTCAACTTTCTCGACGATCTGGCGTAATTGGGTGGGCTCATTGCTTGTTCTTGTTGTTCCCTTCATCAAGGGCATAGTAGAAATGGCTTGGCTGGAGCCTGGACTGGATTGTCTGTTGCACTTCTTGAATTTCACTCGTGATTTGGCTGAATATTTCCTCTTGCTTCGCTTCTTTCCTTTCTGCAATCTCTAGTGAGGCATCATTCAACACAATGATCAAGAAGTCGAAGTCGTCCTGTGTGAGGGTAGTCTTAAATGTAGTCTGGGTGGCCTTAGTTTTCTTTCGAGATGAGGGCTTTGGTGGGGTGACCTTCCTTTTCTTAGAGGGATCCTCCTCCTCTCTAGGAGGAGTAACCTCACCTTTGTTTTTCTCAACCTCTAAGCCACCTAGTTCTTCACCATCACCTCCCTGTGCAGGTGAGATCGAAGTAGTCTTCGTGGATTTGCTATGGATATCTTGAACTTCATCATCCATCTTAGTCTTACTCGGTCCAAGTGCATCTAGTATAGCCTCAGGTCTTTCCATGTTGGATATTTCTGCAGGGTCCACTAGAACAAGGAGGTCTACCAACCATTCCTTGGTAATCTACTCCAAGTCTTCTGCTGTCAACTTGTAGTATGACTGAAGTTGTTGTTTGTGCTCATCAACGCGCGCTGTGATATAGGTGAAGTGGCGGTCCACGTTGAATTTGATCAAAGGTATAAACCTATGAATTTTGTTTGGTGTGAGGCATGGTGTAGACTAGATTGCATTCTTCAATTGGTTGTAATACGTGTTGAAGACGACATTGGACTACCACTACTTGTTCATGTCGCTAGACTACCACAGTGTATAGAAATTCACGGCTAGTGGTTCGAAGGGTTCGATCTCCAGAAAAGTGGCACCTTCTAGTTGCTCCCAGGTGATGAAAGTGATGAGTATGAGAAACCAACTAAAGTGGAACTCATACCCTTGTTCTTACGCTTCTCTGTAGTTAATCTCTAGCCAATTTACAAGGTACTTCACCCAGTTCATTTGTAGTCCCTCTGTGCACTTCCCTGCAAGGTCAACTACAAATCTAGTCACCTGTGTGGGTCTATTCTTGTGGACTAACTTCCCTGCAATCATCTATCAACCGAGGTGCACTACTACATTCTCTATTGAGGCTACCTTGTAGCCTCGCGTGCCCTTCTCTACATCGCCATATATGTCTTTTATTCGCTGGGTGAGAGCGCGATCTGTGGTCTTTCCAGGGTAAAACTTCTACAGGTCAGGGACCTGCATTCTTAGCCCTATGATCCAATTGATCAGAATTGGATCCACAGTGATGCGACGGTCCAACCATAAGTATACTTTGTGGTAGCAGGACAACAACAATCTGACGCATGCATTCACTTCCTGATGCCTCCCGAAATGAGGAATCTTCATTACATTGAGGAGGGTTGACTATGCAAGGTTATGGGTCCATTGCTGAGGGAAAATATTTGGGCTCCTCCCTTTTGTGATAGTTAAGTACTTGTGCAGGGCTAGAATACTGTAAACTTTGCGATCTCCAAGGTTAAAATCACTAAAGTTCAGCGTTGTGAGCTTATCCTAGTTAGCACGAACTATGCACACTCCTTTTGGGAGGTACGCAGTGACCAAAGCATATTCGAAGTCTCTGGGTACAGTGTCTCGATTCACTATATCGCTTAGTGGTGGGATATTCTTCACAGTGGTGAAGTCATTTACGAGCTTAGATCATCTTTCCGAAGGTGGTCGGGATGGTCCTGCTCAAGCAGTGGAGGGGGAAGCTGGAAATTCTCCCGAGGACGATGCTTGTACACCTGTAGACAATCCTCACTCTGATATGACTCTCCCAATCATTAATTCAATTAAAACTTCTTCAACGATTTTCTCAACAATGTTGAGCTCGTCCAACATACAAGCTTGGGTCAGCTAGATCGGGTGCGAAAGGAATTCAGAGACTACAGTGAATAGTATGGGAACAAGGCAATGATCTCAGGGTGAATTAATCTCAGATTTCATGCTCAAATTCTCACGTAGCAAAAATAATTCTCGGTGCGTGGCACAATGGACTAAGTAGGGAAACTTAGAAATGGTTTGCTGGAAACGATTATGATCCTTCATTAACTCCCGTTCGACCCGTTATGGCGCGTTTCAATGGTTGGATGATGAACCTTTATTTCTTTTCTGCCCGTTCAGAGCGAAATTCAAATGGATATATCGGCCCCAAAGGCTATATTTCTTCATCATGGCGAGGTACTCTATGTCATTGTTCTGATATCTCGGCGAAGCTCCAATTCTGCAATTTTTCTTTCTACGAAGTATCCTCTAGAACCTCTTGTAACCTTGCAATATTAGCCCTTTTCTTTCTTAACTTTATAGCCTTCTTTCCAGTGAGCTTCATCTCAGTAATACTTTTACCATTCTGATGCTTATCTTCTGTGGTCTTAGTTACTTCGCGTTGTTGAAATTCTTTCCTAGGGTTCCTGGATAATACTTCTTCTGTATCGAAAATAGGTAACTCAATCTTCTAAGGATCCTCTAGTGTTCTCTTATCCTTGACATCGGAGTTTATAGTATTAAATATCTGTGATCTTCTCTTCTGTTCTTCAATCAAGTGTGCGATCCTTCTGGTCATAAAATCTTTTAACTCTTGCTTCTTCTGTTCCAAAAATTCTTCTTCCTCTTTTCGTCTGGCTTGTTCTCTATCAATCCAAGGTTTTCCTATGCGCATGGTAAAAGGGGCGTTGTCTTCAACAAATTTAATAATATCAAAGTCTTCCTCTGTCGAAGTTACATTGAAAGTCAAAGGTATATGGGCGAGCCTTCCACATAGGTTTACTGGCTTTTCTCTGAATAAACTGGTCCCTCCTAGGGAAGGGATCATGGCAGGCTTTCCTATAGATTATGAAGTTCTTTCTAAAATAATTTTCACTTATGTTTCTTCATCAAGAATACAATCAATGTTGAAGTCCTCTATTCTTGCTTCAACTTGCTCCTTTTCTTTGAAGATCTATGGTAATCAGACATCTCTATATTCCTTCAGGGTTTCTTTTATCCGTATTAATATTTTCTCTGATTCTTGTTGGGTTTCTGCCTTCTGGTTTTCTTGATTCAGATTTAGCCTTTCCAACTTAGCGTTCATTCTAGGGAAATCCAATACGTCGTGGTCCAAAGCTTTGCAATAGAGACAACTAGGTTTTCTCCTAGGGCATTCCTTAGTAAGATGTCCTAGTCTTCTGCAACTGTAACAAAGAGTTAATCCTCTCTTTCTCTTCAATGATCCCCAAATATTCTTGTACTGTGTGCTAGGATCATAATGGCTAGCCTGCAAAAAAATATTTCTAGGATCCTGCATCCACTTATTAGTCCAGACATTCTTTCTATGCATAGGTATAACATATCTATCATTATACTTATCAAATCTATTCATATCAAAATTTCTTTCATCTATTAATGCCATAGTTTTTAAGCTAGGACAGAATCTATCAAACATACCTAGATCCATGCTCTAGAAACAAACAAAAAAAATCACTTATCTTACTTCTATAGAGCACAAAGCTTCCAGATATATGGACTTTTGACTATTCTTACCTTTATTAGCACATAGAGCTTACAGATCTTACCTCTTTTTTGCAGATCTGACTTCTTTCTTTCAAAATTTTCACTTTTACTTTTCTTAGAGCACAGAGCATTCAGATCTCACTTCTTTTCTTCAGATCTGATCTTCCTTTCTTCAGATCTGACCTTATTCCTGGCACAAATCTTCATAGGTTGAGTAAAAATCTGAGCACTAAGGCAACAGATCTATGTAGAGAGCTTTCTTTTGCACAAAGTTTCTTCCTCAGTTCCCAACAATCACAGTTCCAGGTCCCAACAATGGAACCATTTGTTGGCATAGGGGCATACCCAGGGTTCAACGCACCAACAAAACCCTAACTACTGGCCCTTTCGGCAACACCTGTGAAGCACATGAAGTCTCACCCAAGGTAGAGGCAGAGGTGGTTTCAAGACTAAGGTGTCTGCAACCTTAGTTAGGACACAAATCTATGATTCTTACTCTTAGAAAGCACTTTAGCATAGATCATTCATGAGTATTTAACCCTCATGGCACTCTGCAGATGGCACAGAGCACCACAACATTCACTTAGATCTAGGTTAATTTAGTACTTAGAAACAACAAGATAGGTCTAGCACTCATCACTTTCATATATGTCAAATCTATACCCACACATCTAAGAAGCACAAATCAAAGTGGATCTATCTAAGTATATCATAACAAATCACATAGCATAATCATATCAAGCACAACACATGGAAAGAAACCAACACATTAGGTCGAAGCACCAAGCACAACACACAAAGTTACCATGGTTCACCCCCACCCTGGGGCTACGTCCACAAATTATTCTTCTTATTTATTAGCTTTGTTCAATTGGTTTACAACACAGATATCACCCTTGTACTCTGCATAGGATAGGAGATCTATGCGCACCTCGCCAGATCCTCCTTCCTCGATTAGATATAGCACAGAGCCTTCTTACAATCTATGCACTCAACACTTACAGCACTTTCACTCAGCTCTGCAAGTCAGTCACACAATATACACAAATCCTTTACCATCACTTATCTTATAACCTCACCCTCTCTTACATTTCTTAGCTATTTATTTATACTTTACAAAATAGGCCTAAACATGGGTAAACCCATGGGCCGACATCCCTTTCCCATTACATTAACCCAAAAACCCAAAAGGGCCCCAAAAGTGGGCCAAGATCCCATGATCTATGCTTTTCCTGGTGCTCCATCTTTGACATGCTGTCGAAGTCCAAAAATGGTCAGATATGACCAAGTGCTCCTCAAAAATTGGTCAAGGGCCAACACCACATGGGTAGATGTCCTAAATTTTGGTCACTATGTACCTCAATCAAAGTGAGGCATTTAGACTTTCGGCCTCATAAATGGGTCACAAGATGGATCCCTTCCAAGATTTGGGTGACTCAAGGGGGGATGCACAGAACAACTGAACCTCGGCCTTCAACCCTTCACGGGTATCTCCCTCCCTTATGGTGTAGGAACACTTGACTTGGAGGATTTGAAAATTCCCTAATTTTCAACTTACAATGTTTGAAGATGTGAGAACCAGATAACCGGGGGTTATTTGGATGCTTACCACCAAGATCCTACCTATACTAAAAAAATTATTTTGGCACCTCCTGTGGAGGAAAACTTAGTGAGGTTTTAGAAACAATTTAGATGTGGTGGGATGAGAGATTGGGGGTGTGAACCAATCTCATTTGAATTAAGTGGGTGTGGATAATTTCCACAGAAGTAGTGGGATGTTTCAGAATTCATTTGGAGAAAACCTACTTCAACCTCCACAATTCAAAATGGAAATTATGTCAGTGAGGAGAGACTTTGTGTGCAAGAAAGTGAAAAAGTGTGCCAAGTTTTAATAAGTTAGGTGTGATATTGCAACATGTGGACTTCCTGTGGTCCTTACAAATCTTTGTTACCTAGATTACTAAGTGTCATTGGTACAACCTTGCGAAATCTTAAAATCCCTAAAGAACTAGCATGTGAACATATGGGTCCTTACAAATCCTTTCAACTCCCTAAATGTTGTTTACACTAAGAAAGCTTGAAAACTATCCTAGATTACAATCATGTGGGCATGCCCGTTAATTTTATCCTTAAACTTTCCTATATTGTGATGTAAACTAAGAAAGAAATTTCAAGAAACTATCATAAGTATGCAACATGTGGGCATGTATGGGCCCTTACAACTTTAAGATGATTTCAAAAAACTAAGAGGAACACTAGGGGGGCTTTGTCCTCTACTAAATATTTTTGTTAAGGGAAATGAAATGTCCCTTTAACCACCCTTATGATTCTCAATATCACTCTAATGTGCGAGAGAAGAGCATACTCAAGGGTCAAAGTTAACTTCTAGTCCCAATGTAAGTGTTTTATGTATGATAGCAATAATCTCAACTTAAAAATTTTACAAACCAAGCAAGCCATCCATGTGGAAACCAAAGAAAAAGAGGAGAATATTTGGTTATTTTAACCCCCTAAGTGCCTATGTTTAGCTAACATATCATATGGAAAAGGATTCTAAGTGGAGTGCATGTGCCTTACAAATTGCATGAAAGAAAAAAAATATGAAGGCTAGGGGCCTTCAAATCACCAAAAAACCCTTACAATTTTGAAAAATTGGATATGTGTGCGGGTTATAATTCTGACAGGTGTGTAGAGGGAACACAGTGTGGAGAATGCACAAAGAAAATAATTATGTGGCTTGCACAGTGTGTAGGGTGTGCATCTATGGGAAGGAAAATTCGTGCACTTCCTGTTACGCATCAGGCGAGAAATGTTTGATTGAAATACTCCTCCTCCAACTCATAATTTTTCCTTTGATAGGTTGGGTTAGGCTGGGTTTGGTACCTGCAAGACAAATTGATTAAAAATAAGTTCTCTCTAAACTCAAATAGGGTGGAATTTGATATCGTTCCCCAATATGGTCACCAATCTGTTGTGTTGGTTTCGTCACTTCGATGAAAAAAACAACACTTGCATGTCTAGATGAGCCTGCTAGACAAGACAAAATTTTGTGAGTGATTTAAACAAGCTAAACACATGTAATAAACAAAGAAACAAACTAAATCAACTAAGAAATAAAAGTTAGAAAGCATGAGAAACATAGAACCATAAAAATCAACCAATGACCAAGATAATGATACCAATGGATCAATAGATTAGTAGGAAAAACATCGTAGAGAAAAATGAGGACTTATGAGTCCCCTCTTCCTCCTTGGGAGGGATCTTGAGATCCATAATGGAGAGATATTCTTACAATGGAATAAAATGGAAAATGATGAAGAAACTCAATGCCTATTCCTTCAAGAGGTGAGTGGGATGGCCTATTACAATGATGCTTGAAGGCTCCAAAGAGAAAAGAGGATTCTCAAGGGAGAATTCTTGGCAGCATAACAATACTATGAATATATTCATTTCTTAGTGCACTCATGGCTCTTATTTATAGCATTTCTTCAAGGAAAAATGTAATTGGTTCTTGGTGTGAACAAGGGGCCTTTTAGGGCACCCTCTAGTCCTTGACTAGCCCCCCATTCAGATTTCGCTTAGATATGAAGGTCAAATTAGGTTGGGAGTTGGTCCATAAGTGGTTGGGGGGGTGACAAGAACCATAAATGCACCATTCATAGAAGTGCACGACCTTTCTCGTACACAGTCGTGCACTTGGCACATTGTGCACTCTGAGGGATTTGTTGGCCTGCACACATTGCATATTGTGTGCATGCTTCCTTTAGTGAATTTGTGCATGTCAATTTTTGACCCAATTTTTGAATGCATTTCAGGGCTGCAGGTGAACTAATTATTGTTGGCATTGTTTTATTTCTATAACCATTTGCATGCAATGTTGTGGATGAAATTTTAGTGATAACAATTGTAATATCCCTCGGCCGAACCCAAATGTAAATATAATCCAAGTATATTTAAGCTAGTGAGTTGTTTAGACATCATTTTTGTAATACACCTTTCATGGCATGGTGCACGCATATACTGCACAGTAAAGGGATGTAATGTGCACATTTATGAATACCACGCGCAGTAACTAAGGTGTGCGCAACCTTAAAGATAGAGGATACAGCGCACAGTAACAAAGTGCGCATGATATTAAGGTCAACGAACCTTTGTGTATATAATATGCATTATAGGCTGGTGAGTAAGTATTATAAGCCAGAATGCTTATGTCTTGGAATTAGGCCACGCACCTAGATGTCAAGGGCCAATGTGCCTACTTTGTACATGACTCATGATTAATATAAAATGCATCATTGTGCATAGACCAACCACAATAAAAGAGATGGGGGACTAAACTTCACCAGTTAGGGTAAGGGAGAGCCAAAAGTCAAGGAATATTATATTAACATTTCCTAAAACATAAAGTATGGATAATTAGTTTATCCTAAGTTCTAAAGTTGGGGACATGTAGACAAAAGTAACTTTCGATATGACAAGTGTCAAGTTGGGGACATGCATTCATATCGTGGGGAAACTTAGCCCAGTGGGGATAATGGAGGAGAGAGACCTTACGAGCGGAAAAAGGGGGAAACCATCAGGTTGACCATCATTTGACAGAGAGTTCACAATGATTTGAAAAACACACTAAGTTATCCAGTCAATGACTCCATCACCATTTTCACTCATACATTCTGTTATCCTTGAGACAACCATTCCACCTTTTCGAAACCTGTTTCCCTGTCCCTTTTGGTTGGTGTACCTGGTTAGCTTGGAGCAGGATTGAAGAAGTGGGTTGTCAGCCATGTGAGCAGTTATCTGGGTGAGATAATTGTTGGGGATTGATTTTGCGTTGGTGCTAAACTGCAGCTACAATGCTCTGAGACTTTCGGTCTGGCCTGTTGCTGAAGCCCTAGAAGGAAAGTGGGGCAGCCAAGGGACTGTTGAGAAGAGAAGGGGCACACTTCCTTGGGTGGGATAGGCATGTGGGGAATGAGAGGCTATAGGTTTTTAGTTGAGTGAGAACCTAAGATGGAGTCTTTCCTATTGTCCATGAGTCTTAGCCTAGATAGGAGGAGTCTTCCCTATTAACCACATGAGCCTTAGCTTCGATAGGAATCCCTTACCTTGGGTGGAGTTCACCCCCGGGGGTGATTCACTGTTGAGAGTGATGAACAGTGTAGTCTATGGTTGGGAGGTTCGTGGATGGTCTGTAAGTAGTTGGTGACAATATTTCTAAGATAAGTACCAAGTGTATGATATATGGATATGTTGTTTTGTTATTTACATACCCATGTTATGATTTTATCATATATGTGAATATGTTGCTTGTGTGCTTATGGGTAATTTCCTGTAAATGAGGCATATCGGTAATTAATGTTATTTTAGTATAAAATTCATATGTTACAGAAAGTAATGTTTTGTTTATGTTTAGATGTAAATCTTCCTTGAGCGTTTTGTATGTATATGTTTTAGTTGCATGGAGTCTAAAGAGTAAATTTAGGTGGCATTGCTTAGTTGACTACTGGGTATGCTACTGTATGTTCTGCAGTAAGGGAATGAAAAATGTTCTCTAGAGTAGCATGTCTTGGCCTCATGGCTGGGAATGTTAGTGACTAGGGTCAGAGCATGAGTGGTTTCTCTGGAGTGGCATACCCCGACCTCAGGTTGGTCAAGGGGTTCGTTACAGTATGGTATCGGAGCCTCAGTTCAACACTGAGCTTGGATGGGCCAGAATAAATGCAATCGAAGTGAATATTCAGAGAAAAGAAACTTCTAAGTGACCATAATTAGAGTCATAGAGTGTCCTTGGAAAAGGTTGGCATACTGGCGCACATGGTAAATTGGGCACCGCACGGGAAACCGTGGCATGCTAGTGTGCGCAGTAAATTGTGGCGCCACGTGAAAGATTATTATGTGTAGATGCATGCAATGAAATTAGCCTTGCGTGGTAAGAACACACATAGTAAGGTCCACATGGTGTGTGCGAGTATTGCTTAACGCAGAGGAGTTTTGTTGTTACGCGCATAAGTACGAGTATAAGTTGTTTCACGATAATATATTCAGTAGTATGCGTCGATGTTTGAGCACGAAGGAATATGTTAAACTTGACATGGTGCATGCATAGGACGAAAATGCATGTGGAATATCGGTGCGTAGTATCGAACTGTGCACAATGGATATTGGCGCACAATGCTAGAATAGTGTGCGTAAGTAGTCGGTACGACAAAGAAGAAATGCACTGTAGATTTAGGTGTGCAGAGAATCGTTTACCTTGTAATATTTCTATGCACAATAATATAAATGAATAGGACAAGTTAATGCGCGCGGAGTCGCTTGGAAGGTGAGCAGTCTGAGTTTAAATTGCATAATAATAAAAGAAAAATAAACACATAACCTCATTGAAGCATTAATTAAAAAGAATTCTGAACTTTAATTTCTTTCAATTTAGACAGGTGAAAATAAAATATAAGATTACAAGAAAAATTTATTATAAAATAAAACAAGAATCATAACATCATGAGATAGAAATTGTAATAAAACAGTCTAAAATCCATTCCTGTATTTATATAATCATATTAATCACAAAATTACAAAAGGGTGATGACAACAGTTAGCTTGTTGTCAAAAGGGCCACTGAAGAACATGCCTGTCATCTCTGGTACTCTTTACCTCCGCTACTGGATGTTCAAAATTCGTTGATACATGCTTATCTTAGTTGAAGACTTACTTCAGCTTAACAATCTCCAACTTTAAAGAGGATTCTAACCAGATAGGTTGATTTTCTTCGACACTTTTGGCCGCTTCAACCATAGATTCCTCCTTCTTATACCGCTTACTCGTTTTCTTCTTAGTGGCTGACCTGTTGATGACTAAATCCTTTATAATGGGATTTAGCCTGACTTCCAATTGCGAGTCTATAACTGGCTCTGTGTGGAACTTAGTTTCTATAAGGTGCACAAGGACCCTTTCCTCCTTATTCGTAGAAAAGCCTAACATGTTGCTTGAATAACCAGTCTCACTTGACTTAGCTTTGTCCATGTATCTCAGGTTGAGGATACTGAAATGTGTCTCTACAGAGAGAAGGAATTCGAGCATCTTGAAGATTACTATGGGTATGGATATGCAGATATATTCATACTTAGGGGAGTAGTAATTATAGAACTCCATTTATAAAGCATAGACAGATTACATACAAAGCACGTTTGATTTCCATGCTTGGCCAATCCATTTCAAATGATTAGATTTTGAGTTTGTTACATGGCGGCGTTCAGCTGACGTCACATGGTTGCGAAGTACCGAACGAATGAAGCAGGGTGATCTGACTAGCCGTCACCCACTCCACGAGTGGTGGATTTGGCATGTTGAGACACATAATACCGCATCTTGGTGAAAGTGGTTTCGACAATACCACCTTCTTGCGCGAGTGTATCTTGGAAGGCACTGCGCATCAACATTCTCGAGACTTGGGATCTTCTCTAGAATTGTCATGGTGATAACACCAGGAAACTGGGAGTGATAATGTTGATGTGTATGTTGAATCGAAATGGTGCATTGTTGATTGGTTAGTCTGATTAGTTTTGATGGCTGCACGTTTTGTAGAATTAGCAACAACTTAGTCAGGATGGACCAGTGCAGAGTCTGTAGGAATGGAAGAGGCACGGGAGAATTAATGTCATCAAAAAAAGAGCAGAGGGATGGATGTCCATTTCGGCATGGAAGGAACAAACTCCAACGAACATGGAGAAGAAAGGAATGAAGATATGAATATGGTTGAGACCATTAATAATTTGCAGAAGGATTTCCAAAGCCATAAAGATGATAATGAAAGGCTTATGAAATCCAAAGAGCAGTAGGATGACTTCAACATGAATCTATTGGAAGTTTTGAATAGAATAGAGAAGAAATTGGCTAAGGAAAGTGACTCAAGTAGATCTGAGAGTCACAAATCTTCAGAGGAGAAGAGAGAAGTAAAAAGTGCTAGTAGGCATCACCATCATTCCCATAAGAGAGAAGGAAAAAACTAAAGCCTATCCCCTGCGAGAAGGTATAAGAGATCTAGGGTGGATGAGCTATGAGGAGAAATGAACAAAATCAAACCTCCTACTTTTGATGGTGAGCACAAGAAGGACGAAGATGCCGAAACATGGTTGCTAGGCATGAGGAAGTATTTTCAATTTCATAATTATTCTTCTCATGATGAAGGTAGAATCGCTATTTATCAACTCAAAGGAAAGGCCTCCATGTGGTGGGATCAACTTATGCAGGTACAACACATTGTATATAAAAGTGTTACTTGAAAAGAATTCAAGAAGTATTTTGAAAAGAAGTACTTGACCAAGAGATAATATGACAAGAAAATGAAAGAGTTCTTTGAAATCAATCTTGGAAGTATGACCATAGATGAATATGAGAGAAGGTTTCTAGAACTGTTGAAGTATGTCTCTTTCATTAAGGATGAGACATTCAACATTCAATGATACTTAAGTGGATTGCCAACGTTCATCGGTGACAAAATACAGTATGATGATCCCAAGACATTAGAAGAGACCATAAGAAGAGTTAAATGCTTATATGACTAGATAAAAGCAAGACTAGCTTTCCAAAAGGCTTGGGAAGACAATAAGAAATTCAAGATGGATCAGATAAAGAAGGGATCTAAGCCACCATTCTTCAGAAATAATCCACAATGGCAGACTCCTTACAGGATGAGTACACCAAAATTGAAGGAGTTGCAAATGCAGCTTGAAGAACTTCTGAAGAAGAGGTATATACGCCCAAGTGTATCACCTTGGGGTGCCCCAGTCTTTTTTGTGAAAAAGAAAGATGGAACATTAAGATTGTGCATTGACTTCATATAACTGAATAAAGTGAATGTTAAGAACAAATATCCTCTACCAAGGATTGATGATCTCTTTGATCAATTGAAGGGTGCAAGGATATTTTCAAAGATAGATCGCAGATCAAGATACCATCAGGTAAGAATTAAAGAAGAAGATATTAGCAAGACCGCCTTCAGGACAAGGTATGGTCATTATGAGTTCACTGTGGTACCGTTTGGATTGTCAAATGCACCAGTTGTTTTCATGAGCTTAATGAATGGTCTTTTCTGAGAGTATTTGGACAAGTTTTTCATTGTCTTTTTGGATGACATTCTTATATATTCCAAGTCAGAGGAAGAGCATGAACATCATTTGAGGATGGTGTTGCAAGTATTAAGGGAACACCAGTTGTATGCCAAATTGATAAAGTGCTCATTTTATCAGAAACAAATTCATTATTTGGGGCATATCATCTCAGAAGATGGGATAGCAGTGGACCCTGAGAAGGTAGAAGCCATTAGAGAATGGATAGAACCAAAGAATGTGATAGAGGTCAAATATTTCATGGGCCTTCCAAGTTATTACAAGAGATTCATTGGAGGATTCTCAAAGATAACACACCCAATCACTTCCTTGCACAAGAAAGGTATGAAGTTTCAGTGGACAACGGACTATCAAAGGAGTTTCCAACATTTGAAACAATTATTGACAAGTGCTCCAATACTAAGGATCACACACCCAAATGAAGATTTCATTGTATGCACAGATGCATGTAATGAAGGACTCGATGGAGTCCTCAGTCAAAATGGATTTATGATATGTTATGAATCAAGGAAGTTGAAGGAGCATGAAAGAAACTATGCCACTCATGATTTAGAGTTGGCATCCATAGTGCATGCCCTGAGGAAATGGAGGCACTACCTCATGGGAAAGAGGTTTGAGATAAGAACAGACCACAATGGTTTGAAATATTTATTTGATTATCCAAATCTAAATGTTATACAAAGAAGATGGTTAGAATTTCTAAGCGAATATGACTTTGATATAAGGCATATCAAAGGGAAAGAAAATAAAGTGGTTGATGCACTCAGCAGGAGGGTGCATGAGCTTCATGCTACAACCATCAGCATGTATCAGACTGATGTTAATAGAAAAATTCTAGAGGTTGCAAATACAGATTTGCAGTACAGAGAATTGGTAGCAATGCTACATCAAGGTAAGACACCACAGAAGATGGATAATTGTAAGTTGGGAGTAGATGGAATACTGCTGCACAAGAACAAAATTTTTATACCAATGTCCAGGACTTGAAACGTATAATTTTGCATGAGATGCATAATGCTCCTTATGCAGGACACCCTGGATATTATAAAACCATAACAGCGGTCAAGAGCCAATACTTTTGGCCAGGTATGAAGAGATAAATTGCAGAATATATTGTTAGGTGTATGAAGTGCCATAAAGTTAAAACAGATCATAGGAACCCAACAAGATTGCTGCAACCTTTTCCCATTCCTGAATGGAAGTGGGAAGTGGTGAAAATGTATTTTATTACAGGATTTCCCAGAACAGGAAAGCTACATGATTCAATTATGGTAGTGGTGGAAAAGCTTACAAAAACTGCCCATTTTATTCCACTAAAAAATACTCACAAGGCAACAGATATTGTTGATATTTTCATGAAGGAAGTGGCACGATTGCACGAAATTCCTAAAACGATTGTGTCTAACAGAGATTCAAAATTCACCTCAAATTTCTAGAAAGGATTTTTCAAAGGATTCAGAACGAATTTGAACTTTAGTACAGCTTATCATCCAGAGTCTGATGGACAGACATAAATAGTGAATAGGGTGATAGAAGATATGTTGAGAATGTATGTGATGGACAAACCATCGAAATGGGAAGACTGCCTACACTTGGTAGAATTCGCTTATAATAATGGGTATCGGGCATCATTGAAAATGATCCTATTTGAAGCACTTTACAGCAGAAGGTGCAATACTCTAGTAAGCTTGAATAATCCAGCTGATAGAACCGTAGTCGGGCCAGAACTGATCAAGGAGATGGAATATCAAATGTTAAAAATTAAGTAGAATTTGAAAGCTGCCCAAGACATACAGAAAAGTTATGCTGACAAAAACATAATCCACAGAGAATTCAAAGTGGGTGATCATGTTTTCCTGAAGCTAGGAAGCTGCGCCAAGTTAGCAGCCAGATTTTGTGGACATTTTGAAATCCTAGAGAGGATTGGTCCAGTTGCTTATATGATTGCATTGCCTGCATCTATGTCTGTTCATAATGTCTTCCATGTATCATTTCTAAAGAAATATATTCTCGATGCTAATCATGTTATTGATTGGAATGTTATTCAGGTGGAGCAATAAGGCACTTTCCAAGTGCATCCAGTGCGCATCTTGGATCAAAAAATCAAACAATTTTGGAATTGAGCCATAGTGCTTGTAAAGTTCCAATGGACCTGGTATGAACATGAAGACGCTACTTGGGAGCATGAGGATGCAATGCGGGCAGAGTACCCACATCTTTTTAAATAATTTTGAAAATTTTGTTGTATATGGGTACATGATGCAATGAGGACAGTGCATAAATAAGGGGAGGATATTGTAATATCCCTCGGCCGAACCCAAATGTAAATATAATCCAAGTATATTTAAGCTAGTGAGATGTTTAGACATCATTTTTGTAATACACCTTTCTGTTGGTCACTATAATTGCTTAATTGATTTAAACAATCAAGTGATACATAAATTATCAACCCAGGGAAGTCTTTTATTTCAAAGATAACCACGCACTATATATGCTCAATTCCAAAAGAAAATTAGTGTTGTAGTAAAGAAACTTATGCTAATTATACTTGCTTGAATGGACTGAAGCTCTGAATTAAACCACAGGAAAGTAGCTTCCCTATTGAAATTCCTTAAAGATCAATCTAAGAATCCTGGATTACATTAAAATGACACTTGCAATGGGAAAGAAAAACTATTATGCAATCAGAGAACAAGACCCTTACTCTCAAACAGAGACTTCAGTACTAACACTCTTTCATGAAAACAGTAATGCAGAAAACAATTAACTCTATCTAACAGAGAACAAAGCCACCTAGTTCCTTCCTTTCTAAGCAGGAGC
>SNQJ01S0043754.1:0-10013 GCA_010110895.2 Picea sitchensis
TTGGCCTGTTTCTTTCTAATTCATGTTCAATCTCACATGAATTTTTCTCTTTAGTAGATAGACCTATTTCAGACTAATCTTGATAGAGTAGGAAGTGGTCATACTTTGTTTGTCTACAGGGCTTATCGAAGAGAGAAAGATTGGAGCTCAACTCAGAGCATGCAGGGACAAACATCGATAAAAGGTACTTCTTTGGTCCTTCCTCCTCACACACTAGTCCACCTAGATCTAAAAGGAAGTCAGTGACCATGATAAGCACTTTCTGTCTTAGAGTTAAGAGTCTATCTCTTTGAGGAGATCTACCTGTCCGCAGGGAGATTTTCCTTCAACAGAAATTGGCGACTCCACTAGGGAGTCAAATCGAAACTTTTGGTTTTGATTTTTCCTCATAGACCTTGTCCTACCCTTTGGTTGTTTTCCAACTTTTTTCACCCCTTCATATATGATTTCACTTGGTGATTGACTCTTTACCCCATCACACTTAGCTTGACTGTCAAAATTTGATTGAAATTTTGGGTTTTTGGACATTTTTATGAGTTTTTTTAGCCTGGCACCCCTGTGCCCATGTTAGCAGAGCGCCAAAACTCCTTGAAGGTGTTGGAAAGAGTGTTATAACGCCTTGGTGTACCCTACACCAGAGCGCCAACCCCTTTTTGCACAAAATCTCTTAAAAAATTGCATTTTTTTGAGGTCCAGACCTTGTTTCTTCACTTGTTGAGCTGCTTTGTGACTCAATGATTCTTCCTTTGACCTTTGACATGCCCTCTGAAGTCTGTGACTCTTCTCACTTGGTTTTTTGAGGTCATTGTTCTTCGAACACCTCTCTTTTGTGTGAATTGTTTGAGTTTTCTTTGTCATATTTTGTCTTATGTTTGCTTCTTGCTTCAATCACAGCGAGAGGGTGTGTGTTGTGTGTGCGAAATATGATCATACTTGTCTGAATCTCCTTGATATGAAAAGGTAGTTGATAGGAGAATTTTTTTGCATTGAATTAGTTATCATTCACATACAAACGAAAAAGATACATTTTAGTGCTTGATTTGCATATTAGAAGGCATTTTTGAAAAAAATTTAGCATTGCATTGGATTCTATTGAGAACCAATTGATAGAGGAATTTTCATATTAGTGTTTGAAAGTGAAAACGACTCCTTCTCTTTCCCTTAAATAGGCGTTCATCGAAAAGAAATGATTTCTTATCATATTCTATGCATCTTTTTGGGCATTGAGTCATCATTCCATCAGTTTCACTTTCATACACCCTTTGAGTAAAGAACAACTATAAAACAAACGCTAATTAAAAACTATCTAGAACATTTTTGTTTTTAGGATCTTCCACCAATAGTAGACTAGGGTTAGCACTTTGGATTAGGTTGTGAGTACAACTCTCCAAAGTTTTCAAAACAAACATTAGCATCCTGAGCTAGGGAGAGTCAAATCCAATTGTCGTATTGGTTTTCTGGGATCCCCCTCTCACACAGGGGTTACGCACGAGGTCGCATTCGGGTGAATTATGGAGATTATCCCTCTGTGGTTCAACTATTTTTAGTGGTCGGATCATATATTGGGGGTCACTGGAAGGTATACCCACGATTATGTGTGGGAGCCTTTCGGGTTGATTTCGGACTTGTTATCCTGCCCATACGTTTTGGATCAGACTGTTGACTGTACCCGCCCAGGGACTCACTGCGAATTGGTATATTTAGTTTCCATAATATTTAGGTACTTACACAAGGTGACGATGAAGGGAAATCTCACTGTACCTGGAACAGACATTGGTCAAACTCACTCGGGCTCCTTGGAGGGTAAATCCACAATTACTGTGTGGAAGCTTGCACCAAGGTGTAAGTTCGTTAAGCAGCTCGTCATTGTAACTGTTCCACCATATCCCAGCCCCTTCTCGACTTGATCACGCGACGTTGGATTTCATCACCAACTAGTACGGTCATCGAGAGAATATTTGTCTGCTTGGTTGATTCCTAGATTTCATTAGTGCATGTTATTTATTTTTCTTAGTTGGCCCTAGATTTTCAGTGTGTTCTGTTATTCTCCACAATTGATCCCGTAGATGATAAAGGTCTTCATCGATGACATAGGATGCAAGGGCTACCTCCAGAAGGCTATCAACCCTTACCCCCTAACCCTCCAGAAGACAGCTACCGTAGAGAGGTAGAAAATCAATCTGACGTTGGAAGTGCTATTGCTCCTCTGTTAGATAACTTAGAAGAAGCTTTGGTCACGGTTAAAAATCCCACGACACCTGTGTTGGTAACTCCTCTCGAACCACTTTTGGTTCATTTAGACTCCCTTGGGAACATCATAAATGAATAAGTCCCATGATTATCGGAGAGGATCTTTACCGAAACGTATATGGGATCCACAGAACCACTCTTTGGTGATGAGTATAGGACTCCTGTTCGTCCTAGCACCGCAGTAGAAACCAATCCCACACCTGCTCGTTCTGTATGGAGGACTTCATCGAGACACGATCTCTATGAACATTTCGAATCTATTCGACAACCCTTTCATCCTCATGACCCTCCTAGTCAAACAGGACCATCCGTTCAAACCATTAATCACCCAGTCGATCAGGTTATTCACTCTACTTCTACACCAGCACAAGTCCATCCTAATGCTGGAATCATCACCTCTACTCATCCCCAAAGCACTTCAATTTCTACCCTTGTTTCTACAAGTTTTTACTCTACAGCTCTGCATGTTCCACACGATCCTACTGGGACACCTTCTCACCCGAGAATGCAGACCCCTACTGGCCAAACACAACCAGTTGGAGGGAAACCACCATCCAACGAACCTTTTCCTCTTGGAGGACTACCTTTCCATGGTGGGCCTACCCCCCCGAGGGACAACCCCCTTTTCATACTCCTCCTAGAGGGAAACCTCTGTTTTCCAGTCACACCCCGGTCATAAATCCACCGCTGGCAGAGGGGCAACCCTCGTTTGTTAGAAACCCTTCACAATCCTGGAGAGTATCTTCAGGAGGCACTTTTACTCAACCCCACATTGGGGGGCACTTGTATAATAACCCACTAGGAGGAGTATCCAATCATGTCCCTTCCGGAACATCTTACATGCAATCTTATCCGGGCGGCATCCAAAACACCACCTGGAGTTCTCCGGGACCATAGTCTTATCCTCCTTATGGGCCTCATGTGTATCCGCCTCTGGGATATATTCCTTACCATTCTCAAGGCCAAAATTCTTATCCTCCTCATGGGAAAATACATCACCCGACCTATAATGTTTAGAACCCACCGGGTTATGCCAATGTTTCTCATGCACCATCGAATCCTTCTTATCCTGGCCAACAACAACCGTATGTAGAAGGACCTACTGGTTACAACTATCCACCTAACCCAGTCTATGTTCCTACTGGTGTTCCTATGCCACACTAGTATCATTCGCAAATTAACTGAGAACTGCCTTTCCTTGCGACTTTGGATCTCCTAGACTTGTCTCGGTTAACTAATGATCCTATCTCTCATTCACTGGTTTGGCCAGTCATTCCAGCTAAACTTCCTTCTGATATTCCGAAATTTGACGAAAACCCTGGCGAAGATCTGAACAACCATGTGATGACTTTCCGTTTGTGGTGTTCATCAAACTCCCTCATGGATGATTCTATACGTTTTCATCTTTTCCAGCGAACACTTATTGTTTTAGCAGCAAAGTGGTATATTGAACTACCATGTGCTTCTTTTCATGATTTTAATTCCCTTGCCATGTCTTTCCTCACTCACTTTCAACTACCTATTCGCTAYGAGACGGGTATTGAACTCTTGACCTCCCTTCGTCAAACTAACTCTGTGCATATCTCTGACCATATTCATGAGTGGAGGCGATGACGAAGGATGATCAAGGCAGTCATTCCTGACATGCTCTTGGCAGAATGGTTTACTAAATCATTGTTACCCCTGATCGCTCACGATGTCGCTATGGGTGGTGCGGTCACAGAGGAACAAGACATTGCTCAGGCTCAGTACTTAGACTTGGCTTATTCCCAATCTGTTACTTTGTATGATTTTCTTCTGAATGCTGCTCGAGCTAATACCGATCCTTCTAAGCCATCATCCTCATCTCATGCAGGATGTGTTATCGGTTCCGTCAAAAATCAATATTTTTCCAAATCAATTACACCCTCCTATACCTCCCCCCAAACTCAGATCTCTGAGGTGAATGCAGTTCAATATTCCCCTTCACAACAATGCAGAGGTAAGAAGAATACAAAGAATAATTCAAAAAATAATAATGAACAAACAAAAAATCAAGCTCAACCACCTGCTACAGAAAATCAACCACAACGGAAATTGAAATTCCCGTGTATCATTTGTGGTGACAATCACTACACTCAAGATTGTCCACTTCGCAATGAAGTGGCCAAAATTTTCCAAGGGAAGTCACAACCCATTGTGCTTACTCAACCTTTTCCACAGCAACAATCCATGGTTTCTCAAACCCCCTCTCCTGGGGGCAGTTCTAGCGATCCTAATGATGAGACCTCGTCGAGTGCACATATTTATATGTTTAATGGGATCAATTTGACCACTCTCTCTAAGACCTACGACACACTAGGTAACCCTGACAAAGAAAAGACACCAACGGTGCCGGTACTTCACCGGATCCATCATCATCCTCTGTTAGTCTTCCATCGGTTAATCCTCCGTCTGGACTACTTCAGATTGAGAAACCCACGTTCGACTCTATCTTACACCCTCCTAAGAGCACTATCCGCAAAGCTACCTTTAATCCTAGTTCATGTGCCGCCCAGAACTACAACATTGTTGAAGATTTGGCTCAAGCACCGTGTGCTATGTCTGCATTACAAGTTCTACAATACTGCCCCAGTCAACGTAGAACGCTCCTGACTGCTCTTGGTGCTATTGATCCTGAGTCATCCAATCAGATCATGTTTAACCTGGATAATTATGCGTCTCGACTCTCCTAACAACTTGCTTTCCAAGTTGATGTTGTTGTTCACAATCAACAAATCCATCAAACTATCCTGGATGAGGGAGCCTCAACTTGTGTCATGTATTTAGCATGTTGGAAAGGTTTAAAATAACCAGCACTCAACAAATCCCCAATGATGTTATGTTCCTTCGATGGGAGAGGTTTTCATCCCCATGGGATTTTACAGTCCCTGCCCATCCAATTGGGTAGCAAAATTGTTACTGTTGATGTCGAGGTGGTCGATGCTCCCCTCGATTACAACTTGTTACTTGGAAGAAGTTGGTTTTATTCTATGACTGTCGTTGCCTCGTTAGTTTTCCGATGTGTCCAATTTCCTCACCAGTCACTATTGATCAGTTGGATTTCTGCACGACCGATGCTCGCGTTCCTGCTACCAACAATATTCCTTTCTTGGGAGACCACAAGATCATGTATGAAACCGTTGGTGTTGGCTCACTGAAATATTATAGCCTCATGGGTACCTTCCCTACATCACTTCCACCGACTACACATCATATTTCCACCGTCGATATGATTTCGACCGCGGCTTATCAATCTTTAGAATAATCTAACCCTTGGATTGTACCTCATCCGTTGGAATTCAATGCACTAGGTGACACCATGCCACTTAGTCCAGCTGAAACGTCATACGTTTCTACCCAATCCGCTTCTCCCTTGTCGGATGCCCAACATCTATTGGCACCTGATAGTTCCTCAATGCAATCACGGTTGAGTTCCTTGTCGTCTGCGATTGATTACATTTCCCCAACTTTTCCTTCGAATGAATCTATTCCGGAAATGTTTCGCATTGACAAGTTAACTCAGGATAATAACTGTCACCAATCCTCTTTTCTTCCCCCTCGTAAAGAAATTCGGGTAGATATACCGTCTATCTCCCCTCCTAGTGTTGATTTTTCATCATCTCCCATGCTTTCAACTTCTGACGATTTGGATCCGATAGTGGACATGGTGATTTCTTCGGTAGGATTATTGGAGCCTGATCTCCTTACTCCTATCGCGGCCCTCGACATGTGTTCCTTCTCAAGTGATTATCTTCCATCCAGCGAAGATCTCCTGGAGGCCATGACCACATTTTATCCATTGACATGGTACCCTTCCAGAGAATTATCCCCTTGGAAGCCATGATCTGGATGAAACTACGATCATAGTTTCTCTTCTCTGTGGAAAGCTCATTAAAAAATGAAACAGAGGCCTTGAGCATAGTTCTTTTCTTGTGTCAAGCTCATTAAAAAATGAAACAGTCACCTATCTTGAACCTTCTTTTCATCCACCCTTCTCCTTTTTCTCATCTACTAGAGAAATTGGTGACAACCTTAGAGCCGGTGAATGAATTGAATCTTGGAGGGCATGTCTCCGGCCTTTGCTAATCATTCTGGAGTTAAGCCACTAGCTTTCATGCTGGGGGCATACCGAGCTTAGTATTTGTTCTTTCTCATGCTCGTAAATACATGAGAATACATCCGGGTAGACTTTTATCTCTTTTTCGGACCTGTATGGATACACGAAAAAGGAACCCCCTGGAGTCTCCTTTAAGCTCTTTTCAGACTCTCTAAACATGAAAATATTTCCGAGTGATGTTGCTTCCTTTCCCACTCATTAAACGGTCTGAAAGGGCGTCTTTCGAGTGATAATTTATCTCTTTTTCCGCCTCGCGAGACTAACATTATGAAAAAGGACAACATTGGAGTCATCTTTAAGTTCTTTTCAGACTCTCTAAAGATGAAAAGATTACCGAGCGACCTTGTTCTCTTCACGCTCGTTAAAGTATTTGAAGAAAACGTCCTTTGAGCGATAGTTTATCTCTTTTTCGGTCTCATCAGACTACTTTACGAAAAAGGAATTGAGAGAGTTCTCTTTTAATTGTTTTTCTAGACTCTATAATCATGAAAAACCTTCGAGTTTTTTGTCTTTGGACTCGCTAAACAAAACATCGATAGAACCATATGGGATCGAACCCTTACTTCTTCTGGTTCGTTAAACAAAGGAAGAGGAACTTACTGAAGGTGAGTTTTATCGAGCATGTGTTATCCTCCTCGAGCTCGTTAAATTAAAAAGAGGTACTCGTCTATTTGGATGGGGGGGGAAATTGAAAGAAGCAAGCCAAGCAGGTTTTTGAGAACATTACCCAGTAACTCTTAGAGTCGCCCTTGAACATGACACTTTGTCTTTTGCATGCATTATAATCCACTGAAACTCTGCACTGAGCCAATCCTTTGAGTTTCTTTCACTCCTTTGGGTCACCTGATGTAAGTCACAACATCCACTCCATCATCAAGTTTTGGTCCATGTCATGTTTCTGTTGTCGTGCCTCAGTGTTCAAGGGAAGTATCCATCTCGTGAGTCAGCCGTCACAAATATCTTGTCTCAATACCCATGTCAGTCCATGTTCATTTTATCTACCAATTACATCTCTGTGTCCATTTTGTGTCGTTGATGGGGGATACATCAAGGCCCTCCTTCGACGAGTCTATTCCTGTCGACTTCAACACATTATCCAGGGACTAGACTTAGAAACCAGTTAGTACTTTGGGACCTACATGCCTCAATGGCAGGCCTCCTCACATCTGACTGCAGGTTTACATCATTGACCTTTGATCGGATGATTCCACGGATGTTCAACTTCATCTCATCCATTCACATTCGTTGGAATGTACTAGGGTACCTTGGGAATCATTGACATTAATGGTGATCTCCCTCGCGCTTGTTAACGGTTTACATAATTGACCGGTAATCAAGTGGTTTTTGCCATGTTCGACATCAGGATATCTATTCACATGGTTAGATTCATACTACATCAGGATCGGTAAGAAGACCATGGGTTGAGCGATCACTTTGATATGTACTTTGCCCAAGTTGCGATGGATTTTCTCTTGAACAATGAAACATATACTGTGACATAGATCCACTTTGTATTGGTCGTGGCTATGTCTTGTCATCTCATAGATCCACTGTGTATTCTTCATGGCTACGATCAGTTCAGGTCATGAGAGTATATATCCACAATGTATTTTTAGTGGCTATACCTTTTTATCAATACAATTATGGATCCGCAGTGTATTTTATGGTGGCCATATCTTGCAATTCTTTATCACCCAAGCATAGGTATGCCTACCTTGGGTTTGAAACATGTCATAATATTTGTTGGATGTTTGTGTACAGCTTCTGTCAGGTTCTCTGTGTCTATACCCTTGCTTGAAAGTCTACAAAGAATTTCAGTTATCGGTTCTCATATTCTAACTTCATACTTTGGGGGGCAATCTGTTACACATCAAAATTAATCACTTCGATAGTGTCGTAAGTGTCGCAAGTGTCACATTTTTCTCACAAGTGTCGCAAGTGTCAAAGAAAGCATACTGCCATGATGCCTATGTTGTGCCTATAACAACTTGAGAAGGACACTTGAAACACCTCAAACATTTGCTTTGGAAGAAGAGAAATGAGTCAACAGGCTTATGAACCTTTTTCCATCTGAAAGCACCCAAAAAACTAAGTTTTTGGAGGGGAGCGCTCCCTTATAACTATCTCAGGAGTGTTGGAACCCCCCCATAAGCCATCAGGGAGAATTATAACACTCTTTATCCATTTTGCAGGATCTCTCCTACCCTTAGGAGTGTTGGCGCTCCCCTATACACTACTAGGGAGCATTATAATGCTCTGAGTGCCCTTTTGAGGGAGCGCTACCTATTTTGGGCAGCAGTTGATTTGTTGAGAAGAATGGGGGAAGGATCTTTTTATTCTTAGAAGGTAGTTGGGTTTGAATCCTCAATCAAGCCATGATCTTAGGGAAGATCTATGACTGGAGGAGGAAAATACTCAACTCACCCCAAGGATATCTCAAGTTGTTGAGCCTCTCCAAGGCTATATAATCAAGCTTTCCAATGGTGAAAGGGGACTGGAAAAGGGAGAATCACACCAAACTTATGATCTTATAAGTGGTGTTGGAATAGAGATACTTTGGGAGCAAGAGACCTATGATCTCATAGGGATCAATCGGTGAAGCTATCATCATTCGGATCATGGATCTTTTGAGCAAGGGTTAGACAAGGAGGACTTGGCAGAAGTGTCACATTCCATCTACGGCTGTAAGTAATGTTTTGTCCTCATTAATATAATTTGCTTGGCCTGTTTCTTTCTAATTCATGTTCAATCTCACATGAATCTGTCTCTTTAGTAGATAGACCTATTTCGGACTAATCTTCATAGATTAGGAAGTGGTCGTACTTAGTTTGTCTACAGGGCTTATCGAAGAGCGAAAGATTGGAGCTCAACTCAGAGCATGCAGGAACAAACACCAGTAAAAGGTACTTCTTTTATCCTTCCTCCTCACACACTAGTCCACCTAGATCTAAAAGGAAGTCAGTGACCATGATAAGCACTTTCTGTCTTAGATTTAAGAGTCTAGCTCTTTGAGGAGATCTACCTGTCCGCAAGGAGATTTTCCTTCAATAGTGTGTCACTCAAATTTGAGTCCAGAAACCCTCAAATATTGTTAAGGCATGTCAATAGTATATCCATGACAAATTTCAATGCTTCCAGAAACTGTTTGAAAAAATTTCAACGTTGGCCCCATTCGCAGGTCCATGTTGTCGGTGTCTAGTCCTCATGGAATTTTTGTTCCTCCTTCATCATTCCTCATTCCTCTTTCCTTAACCATGGTGTACTAGTCCCCAAGATCCATTATTTTTGTAAAAAATTACATATTAATGGCATAAAATTATCGACGATCTTTTTTCGTTGATAGTATAGCAAATTCGTCGTAAGATTATTTACATTCATCTCTCTTGCGCCGATGATATCAAATGATGCTTGGATTCATTTCATATTTGGTTTATCAACTTGAAATCTCAATTTGATACTTTGGTGCAATACACTTGCTGGATCTTCAGTCAAATACAAATATGAAACTTGGAATCATTAACATATCTACTAGAACATATGAAAAATAGGGTTTATGGTTTCCATGATGAATTGATGGTGGAAGAAAGTGGGTGTGTCACTCAAATTTGAGTCCAGAAACCCTCCC
>SNQJ01S0043754.1:10023-54363 GCA_010110895.2 Picea sitchensis
TTTGTCCCATCATCTTCTTCCATGAGATCCTCATTTTCTTGGTCATGATGATGTTCCTCAGCTTGTACAACATCATTTCCACTAATACTTGGTGCAATATTCTGTGGAAAGTTAGAGGGAAACTCTAACTTTATAATTACAAACAATCATGAAAAATTAGTGTATACTACGACAAACATTCAAACAATATATATACATATATATAATTTTATATAAAATTAATAAAATAAAAAAAGATAAAAAATATATAGTTAATTACCATGGTACGATATTCATTCGATCCGCCATCAATGTGACCATATTTCCTACAATGTTTTGTAGCTATTTCTATTAAAATTATTATGGGACGTCTAAGGAAACATTTTTTACAAGGGAAATAACATCTACCATCACCCTTTTCACTCGCTTTACTTTTCTCCCCACCTCTAACAACATTCTGCGACATTTTTCCACACAAAAATACCCTTTCGGAACCGTCGTTGTGATAGCAAGATTGTCGCAACATCTTCAAATCGTCAAATATTTATAGGCCGATTTTAGGTCACGATCATCGCAATTGCAATGATAGTGACCTTATATATATATATATACATCTATTTATTTCAGGTCATTTTCAACAGTAAAGTTTTATTAAATTATTATGGTCGACTATCGTTGCTTATGCGACGACCAATCTAAGGTCATCGCTTATGAGACGAACATTGACCATTACATTTCAGTCAAACTGTAGGCGTCAAAATTGCGACGAACACGGGGTAGATTTAGAAAACAAACTTTTTCTCAAGCATGTTGCGATGAAAGAGTACTTTCGTCGTAAGCGGTCGTCGCAAATTTTTCGATATGTAGTAGTGGATCAACTACCCACAACGAAATGATGATCTCTCGCCATGTGTCCTATGGATCTAACGGTTCAGATCTCATCATGATTTAGAAGTTCGTGGAGTTAGAGGATGGCTCTTGGCCATTATCCTCTTCGCAGTTATACTGGATCCAATGACTATTGGTCCTCGACGCTCAGATCCAATGGATCCGATCTGTACTTCTCCTCTACGCTTCGTGGCCATTGTCTCTCCTCCTCCTAAGCTTTGGATTTCTCAAATATCTAAGTGTCAAAGGCCATGAACTTTGATCCTTCTACGAGCCTTGATGTATGGGATATCATCTGCACATCTCAGAATGCTATCTCTCCTGAGCTTTGATCTCTACATATTTTTTTCTTCTTCACCTGAGCTTACGTTGTTCCTTTTTTGCCATCGATGCACACTCTGCTTGTAAACATGCCAACAGGATGTGCCCCTTATGGAGAAGTTCTTGGATTTGTTTCTTGATCTTCTCATTCTCTAACAGAGAGCGACGATAGACTGGCCCATTGGGAAGTGGTGCGTCGGGGGTCAGATTGAAGGGGTTCTTGACCTGGCAGTGTAGAGGTACCCCAATAGGTGAGGAGAATATATATGAGTATTCTTCCATGACCTTATCTACTTTCTACTGCTGTGTGGAGAGGTCAGTCGTAGAGACCTTGGATGTGGCTGTGATCTTTTTCTTATTCTGAGAGCGAATCATGAAGAAGACAAACTTCCCCATCTGGGAGATGACCTTCATGCATTGCTTAACAGAGATCAAGGAAATAACACTAGGTGGGACTGCCTCGGGTATCCTTTACAATTTTTTGTTCAAAGTAATAATAACACTATGAGGCCTAAACTCATATATAGCATGATGTTTCCATAAATAAGGTTGGCCCAAAAGAACATCACAAACTTCAAGAGGAGAAACATCACACAATACCTCGTCGTTGAAGGGATTGATGTCGTATGATAGTCGACATTGTTGGCTGACACAAAGATCTCTTCCTTTGTGGAGCCATCCAATGGTGTAGGGTTCTGGGTGCGGCGTTGTCGGCAGGGCCAACCGATTGATGACATCTGCTGAGATGAGGTTCTTCTGGCTACCGCTATCAATGATGAAGTGCAGCGGGGTGCCTTTTACACACATCTGTTAATGGAAGAGGCGCTCTCCTTCTTCTGGCTCGTCTGGTTCACCAGGCTGGAGCTTGGTGGTAGAAATGGTGGCACTGGGTTCCGCATCAATGATCCATCTTCCCCTTTCTGGTTCTGGCTCAGAGTCAGAACCCGCATCTGATTCATAGGCTTTCACTTCGGCCACCAGCGAATGCTTTGAGCGATAGTCAGCAGTGTTATGCCAAGGGATCTTATGGAAGTTGCACCACTTCCCGGTATCTTTCTTTGTCTTTCCGGTGTCCTTATTTTCTTACAGCTTGGATTGGTTGTCTTGATACTATACATATTTTCTCTATCCTTTTTTCTGTGGGTTGGGGACGCCCTTTCCTAGATTTTGTTGCTAGAGGTTCCTAGGCCCAAATTGCCGCGTCTTTTGTTTGAGCTTCTGGTCGATTTTGATGACATATTGGTAGGCCACACACAAAGATGAGATGTCCAGAAATTCCATTTCGGTCTAGATGTATTTATGTAGAGCACCACAATACTTGAGAACTGGATGTCGCTCTGAATATTTGATACCCATCTTGGTGCATAAGGTATGGAAGATATTTGTGAAATATGGCACTGCTTGGTCTCTTTTTTGCCGCAGTGTGGTCCATTTGGTATACAAGTCGTCATAACTTCCAACAAGGTGGTATTGTTCCTTAATAGCATCCCTAAAGGATTCCCAGGTGGTTGTGACTGTAAATAATGAGGGTTCCTCTATTTCCTTTTGCTCACAGAAAGTTTCCCACCAATCTTTGACATGGGGAACGACTTTGAGGAGTGCAAAAGTAATCTTTTCTTTATTCGAAAAGTTATGGACAGAAAAATACCCTTCTATTAGATTCAACCACTTGTCTACAACATCTGCATCTATCTAACCTTCAAATATAGGAATGTCAAAGTTTATTTGTACCTTTAAGGGGGCGACGCCTCCGCTCGAAGAATATGCATCGCCTATTGGTAGCCACCGAAGGATTTGCGTGAAACTATCCATCATCTCATTCCTTTGTTGAGTGAGGGCTTCCTCAATCAACAATTTGAAAGGATCTCTTGTCCTATCATATTTCTTTACTCTTTCCATGAGAGGTCGCTTGGATGTGTGATAGCTTTTGTCCTCAAGAGAAACAAGCTCAATACCCAACTCTTTGTACTCTGGCCTCGTTGGGTACATGCATTAAGACAACAAGGAGAAGACTGCTCTGATACCATTGATCCGGATTTTATGAGTAGAACGAAATGAATACAGATTATTAATAGGTGCATAACAAAAAATAATAGAGATACAGTAAAACTGTTTTTCTATTCAATAAGGAAATAAGTCGAAACTGTAAAATGCAGCGGAAACAAGCTTGTTGGAATGGTGGCGGCTTATCTCTGAGAAGAGATGGGACGATTGTGCTCATTTGCAAGAAGATGATTACAATGAGGCTCTAAAGGCCTTTTTACCATAAACCGAAATTCCAAAAAATCTAGACATACAAAAACTTAACCCTAGGAGATGAAGCGCCAAAAGTCATGTGGGGCCCGTTTGGGTAAAGTTAGTACATCAACTTCCCGGGGTCGTAACTTTTGCATACAATCTCCGTTTTAGGCGTATGATAGCCCTTTGGAAAGGTATCATCGAGGAGATTCATTTTGGAGGAAATATAGAAGGAACTTACATATTTCTCCCTGTTTTCCCAAAAAACACCATTTAGGGCCTCAAAATGGCTCCGGAAGTGAAAAACTACTAAAAATAGTAAATTACCAAAATTGTCAGAAAACTATTTTGAGCTAGTTGGAAAAGGTGGGTGGCCATACATATCCACCTAGATCAGAAATAGAGATGGACATGAAGAGAAATGGTGTTGAACACAGTAAAAAATCAATGAAAATTATGTTGAAAGCTCTTGAAGCAGAAGGTATGGTAAAATAATTGCTACAATATTTACATGTTTCGGAAGATCACTTCAATGGTAGAGATACTCCAAGTGCTCCATTGCTTGGAACAAACATGTACAACAGTGTTCTTCATGCGCTATTTGAGTCAAAAGAATGGGATGTGGTTGTTGATGTTTTTGAGAACATGAAAGCATTTGATTTCAAGGTTGATGCAGCAACATTCCATATTATGATGGATTGCAGCAACCTTACAGGAGATTTACAGTTTTCTCGTGCATTGATGGATACAATGTTGCAGGTTGGATTCACATTCTGTGCATGTACTTACTCTATCCTCACAAAGATAGTGTTGCCAAATGATGATTTTGAAGAAACAATTAATATTCTTTTAAATGAAATGAAAGATGAGGGAATTCATTCAGATGTTTTGTCCTATAACACCATTCTTAGTTCATCTTCTGCAAGAGGACACCTTGACATAATTGAATTACTAGTCAAGCATATGCATCTTGAAAATATTCAATGAGATCCAGACACATGCTTACATGTCTTTTCTTCATATTATGAACATGGTCTTATTGATACTGCATTGGAAATATTGCAAGTATTAAGTGTACGTACGATATCAGAGGATGAAACTGTTCAAAGGGAAATGCAATCAAACTTTCAAGCACATGTCCTCGATGAAGACTCACAATTTGAGGAATATTTTATGGAGATTTTCAACGATTCCAAAGAATATCTTGCAACAACACTTTTTAACATGAGACTTTGTGCATTAAGTGGTGTGCCAAATTCCTAGATGCCAGACAAGAGTCTATGGACCATTCAATTTCGCTTACGGTACAACCAAATAGTTAGCTAGGCAAATGTATAAGCCTGCAAAGGATTCACATAATTTTTTTAATGGATTGGAAAAGAGAGCACTGTATTTTTTTTTCTTCAAATTATTTATCATTGTTACGAAGGAAGAATTACCCGCAACACCTTTTTTTCTAGGTGAATTGGCCCACAAACCATAAATGAGCCTAGATTCTCAGGAGAACCATCCCATAAAGGATGCAGTAGTGTGTTTCTTGAAGGAGTGGGTAATAACAATATAATTGCAATAGTAGTCATTTATCGGTTGTACTAAGAGTGAGTTTGTATTGTGAAGGATTGCAGAGGGTGTCATGGAAAAAAAAAAAAAAAATGAAGAAAATGACACAGGGACAAGTAATTAATTAATTAACGAATTTTCATTTTATTAAGGAGAAGCGGTTCCAGTCCGTATCGGTTGAAGATAGTTAAGGAAAAAAATGACTTCTAACCACTCAAACACATCATCAATCATTATAAAATGAACATGCAGCGCACAACCAAAGGAGCATATTTCTCAGAGAGAAAAAATTTAGAGAAAGAAAATTTTGAGAGAGAAAAACTTTGGCATAAAATTTATAAAGAGGTATGCTTCTTTGCATTCCTCTTTTACATATTCAGCAGGGATTGACAAAATCGTTGGCAGCAAGGGGTTCTGCGAAGCAGCAAAAATATAAAGCGAGAATGAGCTTGTTGGTTTTCATAAGGTCAATGTTTACTTGTTAGTTTGTTGTATTCAAGCTCGATTTTATTCGGCGCTAATCGGTTTATGATATGCAGGTTTTCTCCTTGTGATTCACCACCATTGGTCCATTCCATCTTGGCTTAGCTTTATTTTTATTTTTTGCGCTTGGTATTTCTATTGTAACATTGTTCTAGAGTGGCTAAAGACCATATACCCGGCCCTAGTCTATGCAGAGACTTGTAGATTTCAAAAATCCATGAATTTGTATGGGGGGCATTTTAATTGAAGATCAAATTTCTTTGCACTCTGAAATTGTCTCTTTGTTATTTTTTTTTTAAAATTCTCAGTTTTCCTCATCTTTTCTTAATACAACGTTAAAAATAAAAATAAAAAAGGACAAACAAAATCATGAAAATGTTTATTTTGTAAAAATCATGTATATAAGTTTTATTTATTAGCTTGTTTAATATGTATAAACTTTTCTTTTTGTTTTCTTTACTATTTTGATTTGATTATTTTTTTATTACATCCTAACTTCTAAAAGAAAATATGAAAAAATATTATATCATTAAAATATTACTCCGTAGTCTTCAAATTAATGTTTATTTAATAAACTTTTCCTTTAATTAAATCTCTTTAAAACTAACATAGTTTTATTAACTCTCTCTAGCTTTTAGTTAATTTTTCTTTAGTTTCTTTTTGCTAAAATAAATAAAAAACAATTGCCTTTTCATTTTATTATTTGCATTTTCTTTATTAAATTTAATTTTGTTACTCCAAATGTATAAAACCCCATAGAAGTAATAAAATTGTAAAATCACATAAAAATCAAATATTACCAGGAAAAGGAATTCACACTTGGACTGTAGGTTAGGGGAAATTTGACCTGGAGTTCAATGCACATTCTTGTCCGGGGCTTTAAGATTAGGGTGATATTCCTGTCTCCTCTCACCTAGCCCTATAGGAGGTTGAAAATTTTTGTATTGGGGACTCTCTAGTCCCTCGACGTCAACAATATGATAGGAGCATGGGAGAGTAATTATTATGATCTTTCATCATTCATACTTTATTTATTTCTCTTTGGGATTTGACGGGTTGTGGATAGCAAGGGTGGCTTGCAAAGTATCAATAAGAACTTAGCAATAGATTTGATGGCCTCTTTGAGGTAACTTGTGCATTTGTTTGAGTTTTCTGAAATTTGTCTATGTTCTCATGGCTGACTGGTTTTTCTCATGTGCAGATGAATGCCTTGAATCTTTATTGATCATTGTTCAAGCATGTCCATCTTCATTGTTAATATTCCTTACTTGGATATTCTCGTATGAGTGAGGAAACCATATTGAATAGTCAGAGTTTCACTCATGGTCTAGACCTTTGCAGTTGAGGATTTCACTAATAAAGATCATTTTTTCTCTCTGGATATTGTTTATATTTTTTTTTCTTGTTATTTCACACAAATTTTTAAAGAAAAATAAAATAAAATCCTTTATTTCACTTCATGCAACGGTACAGTCTTTCTTTAATTACATTCACAAATCACCCTCCGTAAATATTATTTTTCTTCTATTCACTGTACAATTATTCATTTTTCTTTTTAAGTTTATTATTTGTCTTTAATAATATTTGTGTATTATTCTAACCTGTTAATATGATAAATAATTCACTTTTGTTATTTACCTTTTAACACTTCCTTTTCTTTTATTCACTGATTAATCTTGTTATGCAACAAGCTAATATTTGTTATCATTAACATTTCTTTAACTATTTGTTTATCCTTTTTGTAGATATTTCATTTTTGTATTAACCTTCATCTAACTTTATTTACAAAATAAATAAACATTATGAAAGTTAAAAGTACAAAAATTATAAAATATAAAACACATAAAAATTAAATATTGAAAATACAAAGCAAAAGGGATTCACGCTTGGACTTTAGGTTAGGGAGACTTAGCCTAGGGTTTAATGTGTTTCCATGTTGGGGCTCTAAACCGAGGGTGACATTCCCATCTCTTCCTACTTAGCCCCACGGGAGGTTGAGTGGTTGGTTATTGGAACTTCCTAGTTCCAACATCAACAAAAGATACTACCTATGTCTTGTCCAAGAAAAACAAAGAGGCACACATGTTTTATTTTTCACTTACATAGTTAAAATTTAAATCCTCGATAACTACTATACCCCTATGATTCTCTTATGCCACAAGGGAGGGTCACAAAGTTGTAGCTTCTATGTTTTGAACATAATTTTATACATGCAATGTTTAATCAAATGATACAATTGGGCATGTGCAAATATCACTATGGTTTGTATTATATGCCTATAAGTTTATTAAGTAGTTTAATACTTTCCAAGGTAATTAGAGGGTAACATGAAGAATATCTAGGTCTTTCCTATTTTGAGAATATATATATAATTTGTCTTACAAACAGTTAATGTAAAATTAGTTCTTAGTAACATCAATAACATGGTTTTGTATTTATTAGTAATTAATGATGATAATAAAAGTTGTGTTCTATTTTATTTCATTTTCATAACAAATAATGATTCAATATCTGGGTAAAAAATATATTTAGATGATATGTAGAATTAAAAATGTACACATGTACCATCTTTGTTTTTTATATACTTGGAAAATTTTATTACACCATTCACTTCTCTATATTATCTTTGTTTCATCATTTGTTCTCTCATTAAATATGATGGTCATAAAAACATATGTTACTCAGTTTTTTTCATTGTTCCCTTTCCCCCACTTTGGGTATGCTAGTTGTATGAGAGTGAAAGTGTCAAGAGAAAGAGAAAGAATCTTCCATTGTATAGTGTACCAAAACTTTTTAATGCATTTTTTTTGTTTGTTCACTCTCTATTGTATCTTTATGTTTTATTTATTGTGTATATTGATGTATGTGTGTGCATCTCCCTTCCTTTGATAATTTGAAATGATCCATAAATAATTGTCCTAACTTCAAGTCATTCTCCATGAAAAAGTCGGTTATTTGTGGTCCCCACCTTTGGATATGTGGTTGAATTGATTCTTACCATCCTTGCTCCTTGTACTTATTTCAATACTTCTTCACCCATTGATGTGGTTGACCAACCTCTCAGCCTACTGACAAGTAGTCTTGTCTTATTAGTTCTTCAACATGGTGCCTTGCACTATAAGATCTAATAATTCTAGAGTTTGGAATCTTGGATTATGTTTTCAATGGTGATTTTTTTAGTGGGATTATGTATTTCTTGGTTATATTTATGATCAATACAAGGAAATTGTCCATACCGTGTATTTTTTAATGTTGACGATTACTTATCTCAATAGTTGCACCATTGTTGGATACACCACTTTAGTATTACAATAATTTGCAAATATAATGTTGCACTCTTCTTCAGTCCATGAATGACCATAAGATTTTTTGAAAATTACCAAAAAATTGACATCTCTAGTCAGAAATGATCGATGCCATTAGTTTGAAATTTTACTTACATGTCTAAAGACAAAAATTACAACTACTTCCATGTTATGAGCCTCTTGCATGGGATTAGAATTACCATATTGATGAACTAGCAGGATTTGACCAAAATACAGTTAGGTGTTTTGAGGTGGTCAATAAACCTTTAGGATGTCTTTTCAAATCAACTCCCATGGACTAGTTGGAATTTTTAGAAGTGTGTAGTCCTAGATTTTGATTTGTTTTGACATGTTGCATCATGTACACCCTCAAATGTTTGTTTCTACTTCTTCCGATCTCAACTAGTGGTAATTGTGCATATTGATTAGTATGTTTTGCAATCCAAAGTATCCAACTACCTTAAATTTGTGAGCTTCTCTTATCAACCCTAGTATTTAAGACTAAGGTAAACAAAGAGTGTTGATTTTATGCAACTCACTTCATGATAATTTTTTTATTTCTTTGTGACTTCTAGTTGACTTATTCAAAAATTTAATTATGTTGTTGAAGTCTATATCAAAAACATCTATGGTGCCAAATTCTTCCAATTCTATCAACCTAGATTTTATGGACACTCATTAGAGGCCCCTCTTCCCAAGGGTCATACTAAGAATTAGTGAATAAACATTCATTATTGTTTTGAAAATAAAATATAGTATATCAATGCTAATCCAATACCATGCCTCTGAAAATATATGAAACAAGGGAAAGGATCTCCCAATAGGGAAGCCTACCAGGTGATATTGGATTGGAGAAATGAGTGATAAAGTGTATTGACTTATGCTTAGGATGATTGAGAATATTCTATAGAACTAGAACAAGTGTTTAGAGGTTTCATTCTTGCCACACATTGGTCATTTAGGGTGCACAATTCCTATTTGTTTCAAGTGTTTCCCTATGGGAAAAAATGTCAATTTAGGCTATGGATGGATTTCAATAGATAGAGCTATGTCTTATCTTTAGACTCAATTCTATAAATTTTAATAAGTTTTCCCTAAAGCCTAGGGATATCAGAAATCTAGTTATAACATTTGGCCAACTTGCACTTCAATAAAACTATTATTCGGTTCATCTCCAATATTTCCACCATGATTTAGGCCCTAGAAGGATAAGCTAAAGGAAGAGCTTATATGTGATCATCCTTTTAACTTTTTCTATAATAATTATGTTTGCAACATTAAGTTTGAATTATTCTTTTAAGGTTTCCCAATTCTTCCAATCTCTGGATTGACTGTCATAGAGGTTGCTTGGGACACAAATGCATTTCTTGTACATTCTTATGGATGGGATCTAATATATTTTGAAAAGTGTCTTTACCATCTAAAGAACCATTGGGGAGCACCATAACCAATGATCATTGAAAGAAATCCCAACTTTGATGTAGTCACTTTCTCACACTAACTTGTGCTTGATGGCCTCCTAAGATTTCCAAAAAAAAATTCTATGAAGGATGCCTTCATTTGAATGGGCATTGGAGTGGTCAAAAGTTTCTATAGATTTATATTTCTCCATATATTTTTTTCGAGTGGGGTCTGTTGGGGACCTATAATCATAGGTAACTTGATTCTTCGGTTGTTGATTTGGTGTTGCTCTCGTGATGAAGACATCTGGCTCGGCTGATTCCATTTTACCCTCCATCTGTTTCGCCCGATACTTCATCACACTACCCGATCCTTTGTCACCTTGTTACGCCCTTCATTCCCTCATCCTTCACTTCTACTCCTCTTCGTTATCTTCATCCCTACATTTGCAATAAATCACCTTAGGATAAAAACATTAGGTTAGTAGTTAGATCAGACTTATTAATAATAGATTAATTATTAATTAATTAATAATTAAGTTAGTTGTTAATACTTAGGTTAGTGCTTTATTAATCACACAAAAGAAAAACAATTAAAAATATAATACAATATAAATCATAAAAATAAAATAAGTCATAAATAAAAACTAAACTATATAACTAAAACAAAAATTAATAAACAAAAATATAATATAATAACTTAAACAATAATAAAACAAAATTATAAATGAGTAATAAACAAATAAAATGAATAGGCGCAAAACATTAATAAAACAAATAATAAATTAAAAATAAAACAAAATTAAAACACGTAAAACAAAAAGTTAAAACGTAATAAAACAAAAAGTTAAAACTAATAAATAAAACAAAAATCCAAAAACAAATAAAATAAAACATCAAGCGCACCTTATGCACTTATCCCAAGGTAAATAAATCCATGGACATAAAAAATTCCGGACCCCCCGTGCTTTTCGAACATTAACAGAGGGGGGGTTCGAAAAGTGGTATTGGGAGGGACACTTGTCACCTATAGGTGATTTTGGACCCCCCCATCCCAATACCACTTACCACCTCAGAGGGGGTCCAGAATACCACCTTTCCCCAAAAAACCACTTTCCCCCAAATTTTCAAAACCGCCTGTTTTTTGTCTATTTGACACCTCGTCTTTCGAAGCGGATTCTGGGAAAATGAAGACAGATTTTTAAAAACCGAAAGCATTTTTTGTTCAGAACGGGCTGAAGAAAATGAACCTCTCTCATGTTTTTCATAGGTTCTATGAACAGGGAGAATCGAATCCATCTTCGAGCCCCATTTTTCCAGTTTTTTCATTTTTTCTATTACAGTCCTGATTTTGTGGGAGTTGTTTCAGAGAGATGGAGGCGAATTTGTTGAAGCCAAAGGATTTTTTTGTCCATCACATGCCCATCCACAATAAACTCCTTCAGTTTTTTCCCAAGTGTCACCGATTGGGATAAACAATCGTCTGAGCGTACCCCTATTTTTAGTAGATTTGGCCAAATTTGCAATTCTAGATTTTTGGGGATTTTATGCTATTCTTGGCTGAGATGGTTGAATCCGACCTCCTGAGCCTAGGGAGAGTCTATTTTATAAATTTCAGTGATTCAAATGTGTAAGGGGTTAATCAGTTAGGGGACCATGATTTAGTTTTTGTAAAATAGCTCACTGAGCTTTCTGTATTTTCATCAATTCAATAATACAGTCATAGCAGCTACAAGATTCATGTGTCATTTTTGGTGGTGATGTTTTCCTCATTCACTGTAATTTTTTTCCATTGTATTTATTAAGTTATTCATACTCTGAATTATGCAAATAAGTTTGAAGAACAGTATTTGTTGAGACATACACTTTGTTTTTGGCTTTGACATAATTGTCAATGTTTTCTTCTTAATGGTTAATTTCAAGATTCTTGATTGCCTTGCTATTACCTGGTCCTCTCATCTTGCACCTCTAAATCCAAAAATCAAGTTCAAAGAATCCATCAAGAGTGCCTACCATGCCCTGTAAGGCTGTATGTAGAACTTGTTTTTGATTGAGCTTCAGATTGCGACTCCATTGCCCATGGTTCCTTTTCTCTGCCCCTACCAATTTGAAATACAAAATATGAACCCATTAGCTAGCCTAATATCTATTCAAACAAATCTATATCACACAGAGAGATCCCTCTTTGAGTCTTGGAGGGATAGATCCAAGACTCGAAGTGGTTTTGATGTTGCCTCTGTGACTGCCTCCACAGCCTTTGGAAAATTACAGAGTGCTAATAGAATGGCGACCATGCTGGGGAACTTTCCCCAGTAGTACACTTCAAAGTTCCATATCTGATCACTGATGGTGGACAATGACCAGACATGAGAAGGCTAAGATCATTCACTTGGCGACTCCAATCTCCAAATCAATTCCAATTTGAAGACTCCACTGGAGTAAGAACCTAAAGCATGACCAAGTAGCCTAGAAAGACTAGGTACTCAAGCTCAAATTGCATTCAAGACATCTTTGGTTTTATCTGCAATTATGTTTTGTCTTATTCTAAACTCGATCAAAAGTACATTGTTGAATATTACCATGACCACCTGTTCTATCTGCAAGTAATTATGTTTTGGTCTTATTCTAAACCTGACCAAAAGTACATTGTTGAATAATAATACACTACCTGCTAGTTGGATTGATGAGCCTCAAGAGATCATCTCTCTAATTGTATATTATGTACATACTCATACACCTATGCGCATCCTAGATGCACCTAGAGAAATACTAGTGAGACATAAGCTTCTTGTTTTATCTCCTACTCTTGCTAAACCTCCGAATGGTTGTAAGACTCTTGCTTCAATTGCACTGCCAAAACTCTTTACGTGATACAAGCCCCCTAGATTTTCCTCTTATCCTCCATGAACTCCCCGCCAAGAATCCTACATAACCCAATAATCAGCCTGTGTTATGATGGAGAGAATGCCAATATTACTGTTGAAAAACACATCCAGAGGTTTGAAGATTTCCTTGAACTTTATGAGATTGATGATGACGATGTATATATAAGGATGTTTTCCCTGTCTTTGCAAGGTAAAGTTAAGAACTGGTTTTAAAATATCTCATCTGCAAGCATTAACAATTTCCATCAGTTTGTGCAAGCTTTCCTAGATCGATGGGTGATCATGAGAAATGTTTTTCTCATCCTAGAAGAGTATGACCATTTGAAAATATAGCCAGGGGAAACAGTATAACATTTTTCAGCAAGGTTCAATAAGGTATATCATGCAATGCCTGTTGATATAAGGCCACCCCCAGGATCAGCCCACTTGCATTTCCTAAATGCCTTTGATCTTGAGATGACATTCCAATTAAGAGAAAGGAACACTGCAAATCTCAAAGAAATGAAGAACATTGTAGCTGATGTGGAGGCCAACTTGCTGATCAAAAGGTAAAAGGTAAAGAACAAAGAAAAGGAGCAGCTGAAATCTTCAGAAGCTAAACTGGACATCCTGGAAAACACTGTAAGAGAGATGATGCAGGATATTAACAAGAAATATGAGCTTGTTGTTCAAGGACCTTATGTTCCATTAGTACCATAACGAACAAGGATCAATGTCCCCAAACACTTTGCAGCCCAGCCTCAGTATTCTAAGCCACCAAAGGATTATTTCATGTATTCAATTCACAACGTAGTCAAATATGAAGCTCCATCTCAGCTTGTTGAAGAGCCACCAGCTGATATTATGTGCATGTTTGATGACATTTCATTCATGGATGATTTACCCAAGTGTGATCAGTATGATGATGATCATGAGGTTGAAATAGATGTGGACTGTTCAAAGAAATCAACAACATGTCATTGGCAGGAAGAAGATCAGTTACAACTCAGATATGACAATCAACCTTTGCAAAACAATCATGACAATGATGAGGAAAATGCAGAAAATTTCAGAGTAAGGGAAAAATATTTGCCCTTATGTTTCTCTTCTTTTCAATTTTTGAGAGAAAATTGTAAGAAAGTGGTCAATAGTAAGAAGGGAGAATGTTTTGATTGACTAGGTGAAGATGCCATAGCTGATATGGAGGTTGTTCTCAACCCAGAATTGCAGCCCTCGACCTACTTTGATTTTCAAATTCCAAATGAATGCTTAAAGCCTGAGATAAATTATGAGTTAATCCAAAATAACTCTGTACCATTATTCTTTAATTCATTTCAGTTCTTGAAAAATAATCTTGAATATATGCTAAAGGATAAACACATAAAAAAATCAAGAAGTTTCAGTGGAACCAATGCAGTAGTCATTTCAATTTCTACAGGATCCAATATTTGATGTGTTGGAAGACTTATATTGTCAAAGTCATTTTCCATCATCCAGCTATGGGATGAAAAGTTGTTATGATATTGACATGATCAGGCAGTCATATTCATTGTCTTTTTCAGTAGAAGTCACATTACAAAGCCCATCAGAACATTTACAGCCATATCAGAATTTTTTTGAGGATCTAGACAACATAAATATAGTACCAAATCATGAGGTTGAATTGGTTGAATTTTAACATCAGGAGATAGGTCATGTTTATCATGATCCTGTAGCTGTCTATATGGAGGAGTTTTTCTTTTCAGAATACCCATTGATTCCCAAAGTCTCTGGAATTGTCCACAGACCCAGGGCTTTGTGTTGTAAAGATCATGTTGGAAATCAGTATGTGTTGCCCGTGCAAGTTCTATTTCTGATATTGATTGAAAACATTGAAAGAGCATAGTTATTAGAGTAGTTGCTTGACTAGCTGCACTGGCATTATTGTATCATTTAGAACAACGAAATTGTCAGTAGTGTAGGGTAGGTAGAAGTTTTGAATAAGCTCAGTCAATTGAGCATATTTTTAGTATTGTATGGTTTGCAGCGGAGTTTGCATTTGATAGTATCTAGTTCGTTGTTCAGTTAAATCTGAGCTAGTTCGAAGATTGTAGTTGCAACGAATCCATGGCCCAATGAATAAAGCATCGGTATGCATATTCAGATTTCAGTGGTTCTTGACACCTCCTGCAAGAGCTGCCACCCCCAGGTGGAGCTTATGTTGGGGACCTATAATCATAGGTAACTCGATTCTTCGGCTGTTGATTTGGCGTTTCTCCCATGATGAAGACATCTGGCTCGGTTGATTCCATTTTCCCCTGCATCTGTTTCTCTTGATCCTTCATCACACTACCCGATCATTTGTCACCTTGCACCCTTCATTCCCTCATCCTTCACTTCTGCTCCTCTTCGTTATCTTCATCCCTACATTTGCAATAAATCACCTTAGGATAAAAACATTAGGTTAGTAGTTAGATCAGACTTGTTAATAATAGATTAATTATTAATTTAATTAATTAATTAATAATTAAGTTAGTTGTTAATACTTAGGTTAGTGCTTTATTAATCACACAAAAGAAAAACAATTAAAAATATAATACAATATAAAACATAAAAATAAAATAAATCATAAATAAAAACTAAACTATATAGTTAAAACAAAAATTAATAAACAAAAATATAATATAATAACTTAAACAATAATAAAATGAAATTATAAATGATTAATAAACAAATAAAATGAATAGGCGCAAAACATTAATATAACAAATAATAAATTAAAAATAAAACAAAATTAAAACACGTAAAACAAAAAGTTAAAACGTAATAAAACAAAAAGTTAAAACTAATAAATAAAACAAAAATCCAAAAACAAATAAAATAAAACATAAAGCGCACCTTATGCACTTATCCCAAGGTAAATAAATCCATGGACATAAAAAATTCTGGACCCCCCCCCCTCATGCTTTACGAACTTTAACAAAGGCGGGCGTCCGAAAAGTGGTATTGGGAGGGACACTTGTCACCTCTAGGTGATTTTGGACCCCCCCTCCCAATACCAATTACCACCTTAGGGGGGTCTGGAATACCACCTTTCCCCAAAAAACCACTTTCCCCCAATTTTTCAAAATCGCCCGTTTTTTGTCTGTTTGACACCTCATCTTTCGAAGCGGATTCTGGGCAAACAAAGGCAGATATTAAAAAACCGAAAGCGGTTTTTGTTCAGCACGGGCTGAAGAACAAAAATCCCTCTCCTTTTTTTCACAGGTGCCAGGAGCAGGGAGAATCAAAGATATCTTCGGACCCCATTTTTCCAGTTTTTCATTTTTTCTATTACAGTCCTAATTTTGCGGGAGCTGTTTCGGCGAGCTGGAGGAGAATTTGGCGAAACCAAAGAACATTTTTGTCCAAAACATTCCCATCCACAATAATCTCCTTCATTTGTTTCCCAATTTTCACGGATTGGGATAAACAATCGTCTAAGCGTACCCCTATTTTCAGCAGATTTTGCCAAATTTGCAGTTCCAGATTTTTGGGGATTTTATGCTATTCTTGGCCGAGGTGGTTGAATCCGACCTCCTGAGCCTAGGGAGAGTATGTTTTATAAATTTTAGTGATTCAAATTTGTAAGGGGTTAATCAGTCAGGGGACCATGATTTAGATTTTGTAAAATAGCTCACTGAGCTTTCTGTATTTTCATCAATTCAATAATACAGTCACAACAACTACAAGATTCATGTGTCATTTTCGGTGGTGATGTTTTCCTCATTCACTGTAATTTTTTTCCATTGTATTTATTAATTTATTCATACTCTAAATTATGCAAAGAAGTTCGAAGAACATAATTTTTTGAGACATACACTTTGTTTCTGGCTTTGACATAATTGTCAATGTTTTCTTCTCAATGGTTAATTTCAAGATTCTTGATTTCCTTGTTATTGCCTGGTCCTCTCATCTTTCTCCTCTAAATACAAAAATCAGATTCAAAGAATCCATCAAGAGTGCCTACTATGCCCTGTAAGGGTGTTTGTAGAACTTGTTTTCGATTGAGCTTCAGATTACGACTCCATTGCCCATGGTTCCTTTTCTTTGCCCCTACCAATTTGAAATACAAACTCTGAACCCATTAGCTATCCTAATATCTATTCAAACAAATCTATATCACACAGAGAGATCCCTCTCTGAGTCTTGGAGGGATAGGTCCAAGACTCGAAGTGGTTTTGATGTTGCCTCTGTGACTGCCTCCACGGCCTTGGGAAAATTATAGAGTGCTAAAAAGTTCCATGATGTAATGCAATTGATTAGTATCTTCCATGCCTCCTTCATTCCACTAATCTAATGGCCCATTTGGAGCAAAGGGATTGGGATTGTGTTCTGGTGGCCCTAATACCTAGATGTCCTTTCTCATTGGGGCACAACATACATCAAAGAATCTATGAAAACCATTGGATTCAATTGAACTAACCCATAGGAAATTTTTTAGGAGATTTAATAACTCAATGTAGGCATGCTTGGAGAGGACCCAACATGAAGAGTAATATACATGTTTAGTAGCCAACACTTTGATATGTATTTGAAACTTTTCTATAGATATAATGGCTTCATGATACATTTATCGATTATTTTGAATCTCTTAGAAACATTGTTTCTTGTGGTTCCTTTAATAAAGGTTCAAAGATGAAGGGATTATCGATGAAGAAAGAATTATTGCCTAGCTTTTCCAATATTTCGAAAGGTCCATATCTCAGGGCTTTAATTTTCTTTCATAGTCCCTACAAACTTTATTTATTAAGGTGAAACCAAATCTTGTCTCCTATTTTAAAGGTATTTTCAACCATGTGTCGATCATATCCCACCTCGTACTTCTCTTAATATTTTCTTAGAATTTGTTGAACTTGTAGGTGTGTATTCCTAATCTTATCTATGAAATTAATTTCCTTCAATGTATCACTTGAATTTAATACCCATGCTTCATGATGCCCATATAAAATATCCAATGGTGATGGTGGAAAATATGTTGGCTCAAACTACAGACTAGGGCCCACTTAGGTGTCCAACATAGACATTGTAATCTACATCAAAATATCAATCCCTAGTTATAGGGAAGGTATCACTCGAGGAAAATTGTAGGGACCTTAAGGTAACACAAGACTAGTTAATAGAATATATGTTAGGCTCCTACCCTAACCCATTTATATACTTTATTAATGAATGAGGTTACCTTCCTTGAATAAGGCCCATTAAATAGTTGGCTAATAGTCACTCATTGTAAAAAGGGTCCTCTTTATTAATAAGGCCCAAATTAGTTAATTGACTCTCATTATTGTTGATGTTTTATGATTCTCAGGTCTGATAGTTATTTCCTTATGATTAATAACAAGATTCACTTTCATACAACAGTTATCATAGAATAACTATACACTAAAAATATAAACTATAACAATGCATCAGAAACAAAAAGATCTAGGAATATTAACCAAGCACAGTAGAAACAAGAACACAACACAAGAAAATGTGAGTTTATTCTGGGAAACCCAACCTTGGGAGAAAACACAACAATCTTTTTATAGAATAATTCAATCCAAGATATTACCAGCACATCACCATCAATAGCTAAAATACCATACAAAGAATATATTTCCCAAGGATAACATCACCAAGACCTAGTGCCTCAATAAAATGACCAAGAGAACCCAAGAATATCCTTCCTAAGTGTGGCACACTCATCAAGATACCATAAACCCATAAATAGAAAAATTACCAAAACTGCAACTGCAACTTCCTTTTGCGCACTGCAGAAGGATTTGTCTAACTACCGAAATGAAATGATCCAGTCTTGTATTTATACTAGTATGGGTGCCTGTTTGGGGTTGACTTCTTATTCATGGGTCTCTGGGGATGACTTCACTGCTCCCTTTTGTACCATGTCTCAGATGAAGTCCTGCAAGAAGCTTATGAAGTTGCACCACTTCATGACTTGTGACACTAGTTGTGACATACTCTGTCTTTGTTGTATTGAGTTCTATAGAAGCCTACTTCCAACTTATCCCAAAAATATTAACTGATTCCAAGCTGAAGCAACACCCTGCAGTGCTCAATATGTCTACTACACTCCCTACTCAATCAGAGTCTGTATACCTCTATAGACTCACTTCATCACCTGAGACAAACCATATCCAATTGTACCATGCTTCACTTCCACCCTCTAGAAATTCCTTGGCTTCAACCAAATACTGGCTCAAGGTGATCACTGCAAAGAAAATATCTAGCCTAGAATTAACCAGGTACATCAATTATTCGATCTATTTCCTATACATCATGAGATCCACCAAATATTAATCTGAAGCAGAATCACTCAACTTATTTAGATTTTTCATCATAGGTGTAGTCATGGACTTGCATTCCATCATATCAAATATCATCAGTATCCCCTGAATGAGGAATATCTCATCTGATCTCGTCACACCTCTAATCCCAACAATACATCCATCCAAGATCCTCCATATCAAACTTTGAGGCCAAATCCATATGTCACTGGAGTAAGTCTTGTTGTCCAATCTACCTTACTAGCTTCTCCCTCTGTGACAGAGACAACATCCATACCTAGTCCTCCTGAGTGGCTGCCTCCTCTATCATTGTAGAAATATCACATCTCCTAAAATCCTCTTTCCTGTGAAGCTTCTATCTGGCCTCCTTAACTCATGACACATGTCTATCATTCCCGAGAGATGTCTCTCTCCCACCTGGATCTGGGAGGGGGAACTCTCTCTGAATAATAAACTCTCTCTTGATCCAATTGAATCTCTCTAATATTATGCTCACTCTTAGTCTGTACATTCTTGGTTAAAACCAATCTCATCAAGTATACATCAATCCTAGAGTACCATGCTCCCTTTGAAACATGACTCCCTCTGAGTCTGTACTACATTTGGAGCCATATTCTCCCTCCACATCTTCTGAAGTATGATCTCCAATGAACTATCTTGGGAGGTTGATCCTCCCTATTGGATCATGAGGGCCGACTCCATCTGAACTATAGATTCCTCTGAACTAGTACTAGGTGGGGCCTATTGAGCGCTCAACATACCCTAAAATCTTTCATGAAATTTTGTCTTTTTTGGGTACCACTTGTTTTCTTTTGTTTTGTTTTCTAGATGGAGTCCACTGTGGAGGGATTGCTTATTTTGTTTTCATTTCTCTTCATTGATCAAATTGGATTTGTGTGAACCTATCAATGTGAAATCTTTGTGTCTAAAAGAACTTGGCATTTTAACTAAGAATCTGCAGCGAAATTTCTGACCCACATGCTTAGGTTCATAGATTGACAAATTTCGAACAAGTAGAAATGACCGCATAGTAACGATAATCGTCGATCGCCGATGTATCATTGGCATCGATAAAAGAAGAGTAGATGTGTGCTAGTTGTTTGCAAATACGATTCATGAGATGGATGATTTATCATTGGCGTCGGTGAAATACGATGGGTCTAAACATTGACATGGGCCGTGATGAACCTCGGATAGCCAATTACCAATGTTTTTTATTAGGGATCGATGAAATCCCAAAAGGTTAAATCATCGAAAATTTTTGCAATTACACATCTTTGATCACCGATCCCCAATGCATTTTTGGCATCAGTAAGTTTCAAGAAAGGGTAATCCGAGAACACTTGTTCAAAATTATTGTCAATCGTTTATCCTTGATACTTTTCGGCATCGTCAAGGTAGGACCTATTATTAAAACAATTAGCTAATGATAATTCCTAGATTCTGAATAACATGATTAAACGAAGACGCCAGTTTCAAGTTCCACGTGTCTTTTCCACGTAGGCATTTCGTACGACCTACTTTTCATCCCGAGTCACCTTAAGTTTCCCCGTGTCCTAGTCGCACTTCCAAGTCTTAATTTCCACATCAGCGTTGTATGGAAATATGGGTCAGCGTTGGATTTTGCTGAGAGATATCAACGAACATGGTCTGAAGAAAATCCATGATTCCCCATTCACCCGTTAATTTAGTGGAATGATTGGACATTTTAAGCACACAATAAGATCGAATTTTGTCCATTAAATAGGTCAGTTAATGTTTTTCTCCGCATGCGTTGCTACCCCGTGCGCCTACTGAACAATGGGAATTTGAAATCTCTGATAGACCACATTATAGCCCGCGCCCGCACCGCCAACCTATGACTGCATTTAATCTTGAACATAATGAAGATATGGGGATAGATTTTGTAGAACCACACTCATACCCCGAATTGAATAACTAATGTGACAAGGTAAGTAGTATCTCTGTTTAAATCACTAAGACAACTTTGAGCACCTCCATTCTGCACATAAGTCTCCCATTTCCAGAACAACTGAAGAAGCAAAGAGAGCATCTCAAGAGTTGTGTTTGATTCTTAGAATTTCAAAAAAACAGGTTAAGCTAGCGCGAAGGAGAGGTATGTATTAATTTTTATCAGTTCGATGGTCGTAATTTTTATATATAAACATCCTATTTGCAACAGGATGTCTAACGTTGTTCTATCTGCAGGTAAAATTCCTCCAAGGAAGCCAATGACCAGATGCTCTCTAAGGGAAGTGAAATTAAAGGAAGAAAATATGGGTGAAGGATCTTCTCCCGTCATGACAAGGCAGTTGGAATTTTCTCACAAAGCAGAGCCGGTCATCAAAACATCGACCAAGAAGGCATTTATTCAACCTCCCACTTTTGGCGATATGGAAGCAACCACTGGATCAAAAATAATGCTCCCACAGTAGGGAGATTTATTCAACATAATAAACTGGGAAGATTACCTGGAGTTTATCCCACACAACGACCCAGATGTAAGGGTGCTCGATGACCAAGTTTTCCCAAATATTCGACGGTCATGCTTGCATCTGGTAGCCTGCCGAACTCCAATCTTTCCCTACATCAAGAACTTGAGTTGGATAATTGATCACACAGATGTGCAAAAATTCCTGATCAATGATGAGAATGGAGGATGTGTCATATTGTTTCTCCCGACAGAGGTCCAAAAGTACTACAAAATCAGGGACCCGGAGGAGCAGTTGAACACAGAATTTGTGGTGAAGTTTTATGAATTTCATGACACTAGTTGGTTAATGGATTCCTGGTGGAAGGAAGACAAGGAATTTATGAACCGAAGAAACGAATGGTACGAGACAGTGAACCTTAGGAAGCCATAAATCTACTTGATGACTCTAATCTAGCGATTATACAGAGAAAAGGACTGCGCCAAGTTCTCGGAGGCATGGTTTCCCTTGGCATACACTATGGAAATTTCCGGGAGTAGCTTCAAATGGGGTGAAATTATCTCCAAGCAATTGAGCACCAGTATACTGCAGGCCCAGTCACCAAAGGAGGGAGAAGCACCCGCTTTTCACATGGCCTCGTATCTGCTAGATGTAATTTGCGTGAGGAATGTCTTCGCCGGTATGAATTTGAGCTTACACATCGCAAAACTGCATGTTCATGTCTACTTCAACATCCTATTGGAAAACAAGTACAAAAAGTCTTATGCCCTTATTTGCAATGAATTCATTGCCTAGATTTATTTCATTATATTTAAAAAGGAATGTCCAAGGTTGTCTGTAGAGGCCAAGAAAATGGTTTCAAAATTAGACCACTGGTACCTAGATGAGACCACAACCTATATCAGGGTGTTTGGGGCCACCAGAGCACCACATTTTCTCCCTACTCACATCCTGGACCGACTCGTTGTAGGAGAAATCTGTTACCAGACTATCCTACAGGGTTACAACACCACATTGGTTAAGGACAAGAAACAAGCATTCATACCCTATGGTTTCCATGTAGGGTTTTATATAGTAAAGTACACTTCTCAAGCTAAACAAGAGGGTTTGAGTCAGCTGGAATACAGGTTCCTGACGGGCCAGTTTCGCAAGCATGACCCTAAAGGCCTAGTTCTCCAACATGCTTCACAAGTATCTTCCTACTGGCCATACATGCATGACAAGTTTGAAGATGATATTTTTACAAAATGTGCTCAGGACTGGGAGGAGGTATTACAAAGAAAAGCTAACCCGAACATGACTAGGCTCAAAGCTATGAATATGGATGAGCAGGTCGAAACAATAGAACAATCGGCTCAAGAAGCTCTCAGGGTTAGAGAATAAATCAGAGTAGCAGAAACCACAGAGGCACAAAGGAGACGGTTGTTGTTACTAGAAGGAGCCCAAAGAATAATCGACTATCTAGAGAACAATCCTCAACTGATACAAATGATGAGGATCACCCTGACTGACCCAATCAAAATCAAAGAATATCTAAATGGATTAGATTCAATACAACTGAAGGAAACCACCGGTCTGCAAAACCCCAGAGTTCCATCACCACAGGATAGATCATCGGTGACCATTCCAACCCAGTATGAGAGTCCAAGAACACTAGGTGAAATGAGTGTGCCAAATCCCCTATTTCATGTAATAACCATCTATGATGATGAAGAGAGTTTGGAGGTCTCACTTGTAACTTTGATACCGATTATAGAGGAGAAAGAACTTGGGGGAATATCTTATCCAAGTCCCGATGCATCAGTTCCAAACCCTCCGCAGGGCGACCATGAGGCTGAAAGTGTCTTAGACACTGAGTTTCTCGACCTATCGGGGACCCTGAAAGACAACTCCATGGATGAGCTAGGTTTAAGTGGAAAAAATGAGGAATTGCAATAGCCAAATATCGACACCTCAAAAGCTGATCACCAAGTAAGTACTGAACATATCATTGACTCTTCAATTTTTCCCGATGCCTCACCAACCGATGAACACCAGATAGAGGTTGAGCCATCAGAACATATGAAAGAAGTACAAGAACCAGTCCTAGAACAAATACATACAACAGGTATCTTGGGAAACTCTCTAACCTGAGGAGAACAACAAATCCCTGAGCCTGTTGATGAGGTCTCCGATATACATGCAATCACTTATGATAGGAAGAGGAAAGCTATCATGAGGAGGACCACCAAGAAAAGGAGACTCACACTAGATAGCTCGATTCTCATCACCACGGAGGAGAAGCTTCTCAGCACGGAACACACAAATAAATTTGAGCTCATCGACGTAGGGATGGCTATCACTGATGCCACATTGGATCAAGTGAAGAAATATGAAAAGGAACTGGCCACTACACTGAAGGAGTTATACCATCTTCACCACTTGGAAAAATATTATCAAGACTCAATGCACATTGCATGCCACAATTTTTCTAAAGAGTGAGTTCCAATATGCATATGTAAAGTTCACAAGCGAAAGACATATTTTCACTGTAGGTATATCCGATTTCCAAGAAGATACCCTTATGAAACTGACAATCTGCAAGGACATGGAGAGATAGTATGATAAAGCATACCAAGCGGTAGAACAAATTGACTACATTAGCATAGTGTAGAAGGGACGAAACGTAGAGGAGCATGATATTCGAGTGCTAAGGGATACCAACATCTCTCGGATCAGGAAAACAGTCGAATACTATGTAAGTATGGCCCGGGAACCTTAGCGAGAGATACAAAGGAAGTGGGTTGAGTGAGAAAAGGATTGGGAAAAGATAAATTGGGATATGAAAGGCATTGGCCTCCCAGAGTTTGGCTCACCCAAATACTTTGTCGACTTGCATGACATAGTCAAATGACATGCAAAACAAGACTCAACATGGGCAGTAGAGATCACACAAGTGACAAGCATGACACCGGGTCAAATACAAGAGTTTATGGAACATCCGATCAAGTTTGGTGTAGTTCTGCAACCTTTGAGTGTCAAAATCATCAAATATAGAGAACGCGCATTAGAAGTGAAGGAAACCCTTTCAGCCCCAATGGACTAGCACAAATTCTCATATGCTGACACATGCGAAGATATCTTCTTCAAGTGGTTAGAATATGAGAAGAGTCATCCACTCCAGTAGAACCACGGGATGATTTCCAAAGGACAGAGACATCAAGCACCACGTGGCAATTTTTTGTTTTACTTAACACCAACTTGTAGTATCTATTTTTAGTTAATGATTCTTTATAAGTACTGGGATTGAAATTTTAGAAGGGGTCGATGGTTTTCGGAAAAAGACCCTCTTTTTGAGAATTGTAAAGAACTATTTATGAACAACCTTAATTGAGAATTTATGTTTAGAACCATAGACAAAATTATGTTTTTCATCAAAGGCGTTATGTGATTGGATTGAGGAGGAATTACTTCCAACTTTTATTTCAGTAATTGATGTTGTAACGAGTAAGAGTTTTCTAAATCTATTGATAAGCTATATGTTTCAATTTCTTAGCAGTCCTTTTGTTCTTGATGATGAAAAGCAAATCGTTGTGTTAGTGTGTGATTGATGGTAGAGCTAAGGAAACTATTTTTCTTGCAATCATCTTATTACATGCGTATTTTCTTTCAATAATTGTATCTCAGTCACTGTTGAAATACCAACAAGTTAATGTATTATTACTAGACTTGTAATAGGTGTGAATATCTTTGTCTGCATGCTTGAGCACGAGGGTTATCCCAGGCTCAACCTTCTTCACTAGTTAAGAATCCCCTCTATCAGTTGGTTTATGTAACATCCCCGACCACCAACAGGTCAGGCAACGCTACCATACACAACCTTAACTTATCCTTTTGAGCTCTGATACTGAAATGTAACATCCCCGGCCTTCAACCCACTTTTCGGGAAATGCTACTACGCAGAACATTCTCATACTCATATATAAAACATGCATATTAAACTTAATTAACAGATTTAACTAAACAAATCAGAGTAAGAACAAGATTACTGCTAATACACATCATCAAGGACATTAACAATCATTCATATGCGCAACAGAATACATGATAACATATAAGCATCATAGGCATGAAAAACATAATATTAAGCACAAAATGATACTTATCTTTGAAACTGTAGTAATTCCACCAACTACGTGTAGACCTTCCACAAACCTCCCAGCCTTAGACCACGTTGCTCATCACTCTCAGCAGTAGGTCACCCCCAAGCTGGGACTAAGCTCCAACTGGCAAGGAATCCTAGGCTAGGCAAGGTCAATGGGAAGACACACAGTTACAGAGGAAGGATTTTCTCCCAGGAGCCACTTATTCCCACTGTTCACAGACTCTCATTCCCCACATGCCTATCCCACCCTAGGAGTATACACCTTCACTGCCACCAAGACAATCCTTCGCCTTCTAAACCTTCCTTGCCTTGGCCTTCAACATATTACCGGACCGGAAGTCTCAAAGCTCTGTAGCAACTACAAGACACCTTCCAGGAATTCTTTCTTCCTCATCACACTCTCTCACCTGGAGAGAGTTGCTCATAGGTCTGGCGACCTGTTCTTTTCAACCGCAACCACCTCCCTCACTTGGAGAGAGTGTTACACACAGGCCAGACAACTTGTTTCCTTCAACTCAGTTTCCAACGCAGTCGGTAAAATATGAGGCTCAACACAAACATACACTGGCCATCAAGCCACACGCAGTCAAGCACTGCGCAGCCACAACAGTCCACTGGAAACAAAAACATGGGCTTTCCCAAACTGGTGACAGACAGACACTATAGCATAACAAGGCTCGGTAATTACGGGACATTTGGTTTTCCCAACTAGCAATACAGGACAGAATCATGGCTTAGGTTCTAGGGATGTGTGATGGTGTACATAGATCCCACGCAGAGACTTAACGGTTCAGGTAAGGATTCCCCATAAAAAACACCGAAAACCAAGGTCGATCATGGACACCTGCGAGTTCATACGGAGGATGGAGAATGGAAGGTCGAACCCCCAACATGGCTCCCTTCTCTGGTTTTAACTACATGTGCCCAGGTTGACACCTGTCTCCCTAGGGCTACATGCTCCCCATTTTTCACACGTTCCTCCTTTCAGGAACTTAGAATAAAACATAAACATTTACATAGCTTTGGAATAATATTTAATTATTATCCCCAAGGTCTTAAGATCCTAAGCTTAGCCCTTCTCCCAACCTTTCAGCCCCCTCTCCCTTACCCAGACTTTTTGGAAGCTTAGTCCCCCATCACTCATTCATTGTGGTTGGTCCACACGCAGAGGTGTTTTTATATTAATAACGTGCATCATTACATGTACAAAAATCAGGCTCTTGGCCTTCAACACTTAGGCTCTCTGGCCTAATAAACACATAGGCCCACCAGCTTAGATAAACTTGGATCACTAGCCTATAAAAAAAATTACAATTCATTATGCAATTGGGGCATGTCCTTGGGGTATTACAATCCCCTCCCCTTATTTTTGCACTATCCTCAGTGCAACTTTCACACAACATCAGCAATATTTCCAAAATCTTCAAAAAGATGTGGGTATTCTTCCCGCATTTCATCTTCATGCTCCCATGTTGCGTCCTCAGGACCGTACCAGGTCCACTGGACCTTTACAAGACCTATGGATCGATTTCAGAGTTGTTTTCTTTTTCGGTCCAAAATGTGCACATGATGCACTTGTAGGACACCTTCTTGCTCCACCTGAATCACATTCTAATCGATTACGTGATTAGCTTAAGGTATATATTTCTTAAGCAATGAAATGCGAAACACATTATGTACAGTCATGGATGCAGGTAATGCAAGCATATATGCAACTGGCCCAATCCTTTCTAGGATTTCAAATGGCCCACAAAATATGGCTGCCAACTTTGAACAATTTCCCAGCCTCAAGGAACTTATATTGGCTTTTACTTTTAGAAAAACATGATCTCCCACTTTAAACTCTCTATGGGTTCTTTTTTTATCAACATAAATTTTCTACTTGTCTTGGGCAGCTTTCAAATTCTACTTAATTTTTAGCCTCTATTCTTCCATTTCCTTGAGAAACTTTGGCCTAGCTACTGCTCTATCAGTTGGATTATCCCATCTTATTGGAGTATTTCACTTTCTGCCATAAAGTGCTTCAAATGGGCTCATCTTCAATGATGCTTGATACCCATTGTTGTAGGCGAATTCTACCAAGTGTAGGTAGTCTTCCCATTTCGATGGTTTATCCATCACATACATCCTCAGTATGTCTTCTATCACTCGATTCACCCACTCTGTCTTCCCATCCGACTCAGGATGATAGGTTGTACTAAAATTCATATTTGTTCTGAATCCCTTGAATAACCCTTTCCATAAATTTGACGTAAATTTTGCGTCTTTGTTAGACACAATTATCTTGGGAATTCCATGTAATCGTGCCACTTCCTTCATAAAAATATCAGCAACCTGCGGTGCCTTGTGAGTAGTCTTTAACGGAATGAAATGGGTAGCTTTTGTAAGCTTGTCCACCGCCACCATGATGGAATCATGTTGCTTGCCTGTTCTGGGCAAACCGGTGATGAAATCCATTGTCACCACTTCCCACTTCCATTCAGGAATGGGTAAAGGTTGTAGAAACTTTGTTGGGTTCCTATGCTCATATTTAACCTTCTGACACTCCATACATCTGGTGATGTATTTAATGATCTCTTTCTTCATACCTAGCCAAAAGTAATGGCTCTTGACTGCTGCCATAGTCTTCTGATATCCAGGGTGCCCAGCATAAGGCATGTTATGCATTTCTTTTAGAATCACAAGTTTCAAATCTTGGACGTTAGGTACATAAACTCTATTTTTGTACAAGAGTGTTCCATCAACTCCCATCTTATAATCTTCCACTCCTTGCAACATCTTATCTTGCTGTAGATTCGCTACCAATTCCCTATACTACAAGTCGACCCTTGCAGCTTCCAAAACTTTGCTCTTTATACCAGTCTGATACATGATAATGGTTGTAGCATGTAATTCATGTACTCTCCTGCTCAGTGCATCAGCCACTTTATTCTCCTTCCCTTTGATATGCTTGATATCAAAATCATATTCACAGAGAAATTCCAACCATCTACTCTGCCTAGCATTCAAGGTTGGTTAATCAAACAAATACTTCAAACCGTTATGGTCTGTTCTCAATTCAAACCTCCTTCCCATGAGGTAATGTCTCCATTTCCTTAGAGCATGAATGATGGCCGCTAACTCCAAATCATGAGTTGCGTAGTTCCTTTCATGATCTTTCAACTTTCTGGATTCATAACAAATTATGAACCCATTCTGACTAAGGACTCCTCCTAGTCCTTCTTTGCATGCATCAGTGCATACCACAAAATCTTCATTTGGATCTTCAATCCTCAGGATTGAAGCACTGGTTAACAGTTGCTTCAATCGCTGAAAGATTTTCTCACAATCTTCTGTCCACTGAAACTTCTTCTCCTTCCTTTGCAGGGAAGTGATAGAGTGAGATATCCTAAAGAACCCTGCAATGAACCTTCTGTAATAACTAGCTAGACCCATAAAGGATCTGACTTTTGTCACATTTTTAGGCACTGACCATTCTCGGATGGCCCCAATCTTCTCAGGATCTACAACTATCCCATCCTTCAAAATAATATGCCCCAAGTAATGGATCTGCTCCTGATAAAATGAGCACTTTCTCATATTAGCATATAGTTGGTGCCCTCTTAGCACCTGCAACACCATCCTAAGATGTTGTTCATGCTCTTCCTCTGACTTGGAATACACTAGAATGTCATCCAGGAAGACTATGATGAACTTGTCTAGATAGTCCCTGAACACACCATTCATCAAGCACATAAAAATAGCAAGTGTGTTTGACAGCCCAAACGGCACCACTGTGAACTCGTAATGACCATACCTTGTTCTAAAGGCGGTCTTGTTGATGTCTTCATCCTTTATTCTTACCTAGTGATATCCCGACCTGAGACCTATCTTCGAAAATATATTCGCATCCTTCAACTGATCGAAGAGGTCATCAATCCTCGGCAGATGATACTTGTTCTTTACAATTACTTTGTTCAATTGTCTGAAAACAATACACAATCTTAGCGTTTTGTCCTTCTTCTTCACGAATAGAACCAGAGCTCCCCAAGGTGACACACTTGGGCGTATGTACCCCTTCTTCAGAAGCTCCTCAAGATGCAATTGAAGTTCTTTTAGCTCTGGCATACTCATTCTGTAGGGAACTTTCGATAGTGGATCTACTCCAGGCATCAAGTTTATAGAGAAGTCAATATCTCTTTTCAGAGGTAATCTCGGTACCTCCTGAAATACATCTTCAAACTCCTTTAGTATCGCATGATCCCCAATAATTGACACCTTATCCTTAGTTGTTTCCTCCACATGGGCTGCAAATAATTGACATCCTTTTCTGTAGCACTTCTTCAGTTGCATTACTAAGATTTCTCTAATAGAAACAACTCTGGGAATTCCTTGGACTATTTTCCAATTCCCTTCCTCATCCAGGCAAGTGAATGCCTTATTACGACAGTCCAAGATGGCATGGTGTTGGTCCAACCAATCCATCCCAATTAAACATTCATAAGAGCCTAAAGGAAAAATGTTCAATTTAACCTTTGTGCTCATTCCATTCATGTCCACAGGATAGGACTTAACCAACTCAGTGACTTTCCTCTTGGTTCATGTAGCTAGTTGCACTAGCCAATACCTTTCATGTTTGCTTCTCGATAAATGAAAATTTTCCATCACTCTAGGATCTATATAACTATGGCTAGCCCCTGAATCAATTAAAATAGTAAATGGTCAGTTGTTAATCATACCTTCCACTTCAATCATGTGCGACTGAAATTCAGCTTGCTTGTTGTCTAGGGCCGCATAGATCCTTAGCATTCTATTGCCCATGTCCTCCACAATTTCATCTTGTTGAACATTGTGGACAACTCTCACTTTATCATTTCTTTGGGGGAAATCTCTATACCTATGGTTTCTTTTACAACCCCAACACTCCATAGGTTCCTGTCTCGACATTTGTCCACCCATTTCAGCCTTTCTGGGCTCTCTAAAATATGGATGTCCCTGAGGACTGTTTCTGAAAAAGGATGACTTAGTTCCTTTCTGCCTCTGCTCTTTCTTGAACTTATTCTTGTCTTCCCAAGCCTTCTGGAAGGTAGGATTTTCTTTTTATTATTCATATAAGAATGTCTCCATCCTTATCATTTCTTCCATATTTTTTGGGTCATCATACTGAATCTTGTCACCAATGGAAGTTGGCAATCCACTTAGATATCTCTAAATCTTCACAGTCTCATCCTTGATGAACGAAACATACTTCAACAATTCCAGAAACCTTCGTTCATACTCGTCAATGGTCATGTTGCCTAGCTTGAGTTCAAAGAACTCTTTCATCTTTCTGTCATAATATCTCTTAGTCAAATACTTCTTCTCAAAATACCTCTTGAATTCTTTCCAAGTGATATCTTTCTCTCTAATGTGTTGCACCTGCACAAGTTGATCCCACCAGATAGATGCTTTTCATTTCAGTTGATACATCACAATTATTCCTTCTGCATGAGAGGAATAATTCTGTAGTTGGAAATATTTCCTCATGCCAAGCAACCATGTTTCGACATCTTCCTCCTTCTTATGTTCTCCATCAAATGTAGGAGGTTTGATCTTATTCATTTCACCCTTCAGTTCATCCACTCCAGATCTTCTGTGCTTTCTGGTAGGAGATGGGCTTGAGCTACTGTGTGCCCTTCTCTTGGAGCGACTTTGGGAGTGATGATGGTGTCTACCAGCACTCCTTGATCTGCTTCTCCCCTCAGAATTTTGGTGACTCCTTGTTTTGCTCGAGTCACTCTCCTTATCCAACTTCTTTTCTATTCTCTCCAAACTCTTTAAAAACTTTATGTTGAATTCTCCTTGTTTTTCCTGATTTTTCCTAAAATTTCTTCTATCTGCTCGGCAAGTTTGGGCATCTTTCTATAATTTTTCAATGATCTTCCTCAGATTTCCTTCCTTATCTATCTCTTTTCCATGCCCGTTGGAGTTCGATCCTTCAACTCCCAAGTGGACATCCATTCCTTCTCTTTCATTTTCTGAACTAGAAGCATTATGTGTCTCTTCCATTTCTTTTCACTCCATGGCCATTCTAATTGGTTCTGGTACTCGTCAAACCTCTGCAATCACAATGTGTAGACAACCAAAAAAATTTAGGCCATCTCTCCTTAACAAATTCCACACATTCAAAACCAACACGCTTTAAGAAAACATTTCAATTTCACAAATCTTTCGAGCTCTGCTCAGCTCTGTAACTTTCGGGTGATAGCCCCCTTTTTTCTTAGTCCCCAACCCATGTAATCATGGGCCATGACCAAACGCTAAACTACTAGGTGCTACTCAGGCTTTCACCTTCGGACATTTCAAAGCAAATACAATTATCTCTCAGAGTTCCAATTACCGAACTCATGAAGTCGAGTGGATCAACGGTCCATGTTTACCCATCATCCAACGGTTGAAATCCACTATGGTCTTTCCGTCTTCAAAGTTTCAGGACTTTGGGACTTCAGACCTCGGGACTTTGGGACGTCGGACCTCGGGACTTTAGGACTTTGGACCTCATGAGTTCCTACACTTGTTTCTCCCCAATATTCCGACATCCAAAATTTTGATCTACTTTACCCTTTGGGCCCACGTAGTACAAATTTCACCAACTAAGGTGGTGGCACATGGTAGATCTAGGGAGGTCCATGTCACCTTCGACAACGTCATCGGGTCCCACCCTACTCACTTTTATTTTCAGAGTTTCGGGCATCGGAAGTTCGTGCATCCGCACATCTCATTTCTCCCGATTGCTGAAATTTTGAAATTATGATCTACCTTCTGCTTGATCCAACAGTCAAGTTTTCATCCTCCAATCTACGGTGTAGATATTTTTCGGGTTTTTGGAGTTTTGGGTATCAGGAGTTCGTGCATCATCACACCTCATTTCTCCTGATAGTCGAATCCCCGAAAGGTTTCCAATATAACTCTTCTACACCTTCTCTATATCTGACGGTCGTGAGGGTTCTCCTTTCCTCTAGAATAGATGCTACAGCTCCAACACTTTTGGTGTTGATCTCTCTCTCTCCCTGTGGCCATATACCACACCGGCTGCAGGTTTTATAATACCGCTACACCTCCTGAGCTTTGTAACACTGCCAAGTGACTCCTTGTCACTCTGGAACATTCTAAGGTCCAAACATTGGTTCTTCTAAACACAATTTCCACCTGAAACCTCGGGTCTAATGACCACTTATCCGGCCCATTTAGGCTCAGCATTGAGACCTTGGCTCATAACTCAAATTTTGTCTACTTTGACAACAATTCTTTTCGAAACTCTTGCTTCAACTTCCACTAACATGGCCCATCCAAGCTCAGTGTTGTAACCATTGATTTGATACCATATTGTAACATCCCCAACCACCATACACAACCTTAACGTATCCTTTTGAGATTTGATACTGAAATGTAACATCCCCGGCCTTCAACCCACTTGTCGAGCAACGCTACTACATGGAACATTCTCATACTCATATATAAAACATGCATATTAAACTTAATTAACAGATTTAACTAAACAACTTAGAGTAAGCACAAGATTACTGCTAATACACATCATCAAGGACATTAACAATAATTCATATGCGCAACAGAATACATGATAACATATAAGCATCACAGGCATGCAAAACATAATATTAAACACAAACTGATACTTATCTTTGAAATTGTAGTAATTCCACCAACTGTGTGCAGACCTTCCACGAACCTCCCAGCCTTAGACCGTGTTTCTCATCACTCTCAGTAGTAGGTCACCCCCAAGCTGGGACTAAGCTCCACTGAGCAGGGAATCCTAGGCTAGGCAAGGTCAATGGGAAGACACATAGTTACAGAGGAAGGATTTTCTATCAGGAGCCACTTATGCCCACTGCTCACAGACTCTCATTCCCCACATGCCTATCCCACCCCAGGAGTATACACCTTCACTGTCACCAAGATAGTCCTTCGGCTGCTAAACCTCCCTTGCCTTGGGCTTCAACAACAGAACGGACCGGAAGTATCAAAGCTCTGTAGCAACTACAGGACCCCTTCCAGGAGTTCTTACTTCCTCAGCACACTCTCTCACCTAGAGAGAGTTGCTCATAGGTCTGGAGACCTGTTCTTTTCAATCGCAACCACCTCCCTCACTTGGAGAGAGTGTTACACACAGGCCAAACAACCGGTTTCCTTCAACTCAGTTTCCAACGCAGTCGGGAAACTACAAGGCTCAACATGAACATACACTGGCCATCAAACCACACACAGTCAAGAACTACGCGGCCATAACAGTCCAGATGAAACACAGACACGGGCTTTCCCAAACTGGTGATAGACAGATGCTACAGCATAACAAGGCTCAACAATTATAGGACATTCGGTTTTCCCAACCAGAAATATAGGACAGACTCACAACTCAAGTTTCAGGGACGCGTGAGGGTGTACAGAGATCCCATGCAGAGACTTAATGGTTCAGGTAAGGAATTCCCAGAACAAACACCTAAAACCGAGGTCGATCATGGACACCCATGAGTTCAGACAGAGGATGGAGAATGGAAGGTAGAGCCCCCAACACAGCTCCCTTCTCTGGTTTTAACTGCATGTGCCCAGGTTGACACCTATCTCCCTGGGGCTGCATGCTCCCCATTTTTCACACGTTCCCCCTTTCAAGAACTTAGGATAAAACATAAACATTTACACAACTTTGGAATAATATTTCATTATTATCCCCAAGGTCTTTAGCTCCTAAGCTTATCCCTTCTCCCAACCTTTCAACCCCCTCTCCCTTACCCAGACTTTGTGGAACCTTAGTCTCCCATCACTCACTCATCGTGGTCAGTCCACACACAGAGGTGTGGTTATATCAATAATGTGCATCATTACATGTAAAAAAATCAAGCTCTTGGCCTTCAACACTTAGGCTCTCTAGCCTAATAAATACATAAGCCCACCAACTTAGATAAACTTGGCTAACTAGCCTATAAAACAAAATTACAATTAATTATGCAATTGGGGCACGTCCTTGGGGTATTACATTTTATACCAACACACCTCATTTTATCAAACTCATCTAATAAAAGAAAAGACAAAAAAAAAAAATCGTTTAATCTGAAGGAGGAACTTTCACAGAAAGACATCCCGTCAATCACTAAGTAAAGCCCATTGATAAATTAGCTAGATTGAAATATCTAGAGAACCATTCCACCATAAAACACTATAGAGTCTAATTGGTCCTCTAAGGAAGGTTTGGTTCCTACTGTTGAGTCAAATGGATCTTGGACCCCTCAACAAAATTGGCACTAGAAGGAGGGACGAATGAATGGCTAAAAATATTTCTGATATAAGATTTCGCATAGCCTATAGATTCAAAACAACCCACATGCATGGCTAGTCATTCTCAAGACAACCCACATATAGAGAGTACTCCTGAAACGAGTAACTCGCTCCATCACAAGGAAGAAAACCTATTCCCTGAAATACCTTATGCTCTTACCCATGAGGAGTTGAACCAATTCAGAAGAATCATAAGAGCTTACACTTGACAAATTGGATTGTTACCATTAGCCTCATTACTTCCTCATAGAAAGAAAGTAAGAAGACCAGTGGTTGATACCCCCGACTAGGTTTGTTTTCACACAGTAGAAGACTTGATAGATTTTTCCCTCACTGAAATCGAACAACCCCTTAATATGATCTCCAAAACACCAACTGGTAACTACTCTGAGTCTGAAGATTTTGAATCTGACGAAGAAGGGTTTAAATCAGATCACTCAGTTTCAGAATCGGACAACATAAAGGATAATAACGATAATAATGAGGAAAGGGGAAATCCACCTCCAAATAATCAACCTTGGTTGGCCAGAGATGCTCTGTCAATACTGGGACAGGTACATAACCTCCCTCGACATCCAGAAAAATTACTTCCCAAATTCGACCATGAAACCTCCAGATTTCCTAAAGACCATATTAAAAAGTTCATACTAGCTATAATACTAATGAACGTACAACATGAGGATGTAGTATGTAAGATTTTTCCCTATACCTTTGAGAATTCATTCTCGACTTGGTATTTTAACTTGCTTGTGGGGTCCATAACTAGTTGGACGAAGTTTCAAAAAGATTTCTTAGACAAATTTGCAGAAGAAACCACCACAGGATCTTTAATGGATGAACTCTTCATCGCCACCATGATTTCAAAAGAGAAGGTTAAAACTTCAATCAACGGTTTACCACTACCCTGAACAAATTTCAACCCGAAACTAAACCTACGCAGGAGTTGCAAATTGAGGTATATGCTAATGCTCTCCCTGCTTCCATTTCCATGTTTGTGAAAATGGTTGCCAAACATACCCTAGCTGAAAATTTCGAGGAATACAAAATGATTGAATTCCAAATGAAGGGATGCAAAGAGGGCCAGGTCTCACTAGTTAAGAAGGAATTTCAACCTCCACCTAGGAGAGGACTGTTGTTAACTAGACCCCCGGGAAAACAAATAGAACGAGGTCTCGAAAAGGGAAGTGGGGACATAGAATACCTACAACAGATGATAAAGAAACTGTCAAATGAAATCGTAGACATGAAAAGAAGTGTCGGGGAAGGAAACCAAGGTCAAAGGCCCTATAAACCATTTTTTAAGAGAAATCCACCTTTCAAAGCGATTTAACCTCCCCCAAACAACTTAAACATCGACCCGGGTAATGTAGCATCCGACTCTTTTTGTATGTATCATCAAGATAAACATTCTGAAAGAGAATGTCCCCAATGGGTGCACACCATGAATTTAATGGCCAATCGGTTCCTAGACGAAGTTTCCCTTACCAAACAATCAAGAAACTTAACGGTGAACATCATCGATCAGGAAGAAGTTGAGATTCAGGAAGAAACAACCATGTTGTTATGTGATCCAGACTTGTCGATGATTCTCGATGATGTATTTGAAGTTCAGGCACCACCTACTGAGTTTTTGGTAGTGCAAACATGAAGTAAGGGTCAACTGGTCTCAAGTGACGTTATCATTGTCCAATATTTGAGGGAAAAACAAACAACCAATCACTCGAAAGCACCTTTTGTCTCCCAAATAAATCCTATAAACATACATACACATGAGTCACCCAAGCTAGAATACAACATAGTATAAGACTTAAAGAAGTCGAAAGCTAATGTTTCGGTCATGGACATGTGTAGAATTCCCTAGCAAAAGGACTTTCTGTTATAGGCGTTAAGGTCAATAGCATAGATAATTTTAGGGGCGAAATTTCGCTCATGGGCGAAATTAAGGGGGTCTAAATTTTGATTGGGGCCCATGGAATTTCAAGCTGAAAGATCCATTCGCCATATTTCAGAAATATGGGACTCGCTGGTAGTGAATTCGCCCTGTGATTTGGTATATTTCAGGGTTCACGCTTTCATTCACCCAAATTTCGGGATGTGGGGCTGCTAAACCTTATGTTCGCCCAGTTTAAAAAAAAAATAAAAAATTTACTAATGATTTCGCCCTCCATAAATTGGGCTTCATGTTTTCATTGGATCTAGCGGCCAACTTCGTGGTATGGAAAATTTAGTGGATAAGGCAATTCAGTCTTGTTTAAACATCGAATTTTATATCAGGTAATCCTAAAATTTTCCACTTAGTGTTTTGAGAATTAGATAGTGAATGTATCTATTTGGAGACTGCTTGATTTTTATTGAATGTTGGACCAGGATATCACAACGATTGCCTGATGTATTTCTTGTTTCATTTTTGTTGATGAAACGAAAATATTTCCTCATGATCTCAAATGGGTGGGGTCCTGAAGTCCTGATCCCAAAGCCTCTCCACCAAGGGCTGGCCGTTGAACCTATTTCTATCTTACTAATATACCACATGTTTCCTACTTGAGTGATTTTCTTATAGCCCATCACAAAGGTGGAAATCCACAGAAGATTTGCTTATGGTTTGGAGGAAAATAATGCACTCCTAGTCAGTTTCCTTGGAGCTCAATTTATGAAAAATATAAGTTTATTTTGTCCTCCTCTGTTACGAAATTATTCTTTTATGTTGATGATTAAGACTCCATTAATGATTTTGAGATTGTTATTAAACCTTGTAGGATTGAGGAATAATTGGGTTTCTGTATAAAATTTATATATGCTTAATTAGTTGTCAACTGGATTGTATTGAGTTCTGGGATTTATTATTATGTTCCATTGAGAAATTAGATGGAAAACTCCTATATGTTTTGATGATTAAAGTGTGTGTGATTTCCAACTATGGATACAAAGTTCTTGATAATAAAACATGACTCAATTCTATCACTGAATTCTAAGAATGCTAATGATATGTTGTGTAATTACTAATAGTAAATTTACAGTAAAGATTTGACAGTCATAGTTATGTTGACCTCCATTAACCCTTGGAGAAAATCTCATTGATGTGTTGTATTATCACCTTCATAGTTAACAACCACTTAAATTCTTCACTTTGTGGATGATATTGTATCTATGATTAATTTCCATTGTAGTAATCCATCCAATTCAAGATTTTTGTGCAAAACATGTGGATGCTTTGTATATGCTTAGCCAAAACTTCTTTAAAGTTGGTTCAATCCGACTCTTCCCATGGACACATGTCAGTGTTCTGTTATGGGGGTTAGTTTCTCATATCATTGGCCATAACTGGTGATTGAAACCCAATAAATATCTGTGCCTCAATCCTAAGATTTAGGTAGCAAATTATTTGGACATTATTGACTCAACCATAGTTTCCCATTAAGATATGATGTCAATGCAAAGGATGAAGGAGAAGAATGGAGGCATCTAAAGTGGTATCCTCAAGTTGAGATCACATTCATGGGAAGCTTCTTTAGTCAAAAAATTATTTCGTTGTGCAAAAGCATGCCTCTGAGATTCTTAATTTCAAAAAAAAAAATTATAATTTTGGTCTAATCCCATGTGCAGGTCCTTTTAGATGATTATCTCTACCTCATATTGTTTTTCATAATCCACGAAACCAAACCATATAATATATTGGTTAACTCATTGTTAATTTATGGCAGCATTCAAAGTATTTGTTTTGAGTGAAGCAAAGTAAGTAAATAGTTCATGTAGCTGGGTCAAAATCTCAAGTGACCAGTGTGTCTAAGGTTTCATTGAATGTAATGTTCATGGAAATACAAGGTTCAAAAATCAGCAACATACTTATTTTGGGATTTGTTCATAAGGCAGGGTTATGGATCTATCGAGGTTAGCCATGGTTTGATTATTGGTTTGAAGTGTTTCCGATGGATATAAAGGTTGAAAAGTCTAAAATATTAATAAAATTATCTTATCTTATCTCATACACCCAAAAATTATGGGTTTGATCCCTGCCTTTATTACCTCATGGGATTATTTTTGTAGACTGCCATTGTCAAATAGCTCTCTGTCCCAGACCTTTCAGTGATCTCAACTCGGAGTTTGAAGAAATATTTACTAAATTACTAAATAAAGTATGGTTGAGATTTGAGTCCTCATTTGTGTAAATGGTTTAGCTATTGCGGATGTTAGCGAGTGTGAATAACTTCCACTACTAGAGACAATTACTCGAAAAGCCATTGGAGATTGTCTGGATAAGGGGAAATTTCCAAGATGGAAATTACAAATGAAAGTATGGGCAACAATAAGAATAATAAAATGGTTATCCTTATAAACTAACTTCAGACTGATAGAATTTGGATGGTTTACATGCAGACTATTGTATTAGTTGATACCTTGATGAACTTGCTTAGGACTCCATGGTCACTACATATTTTTGTGATGGTGATGACATTTATTCCTGATATTGTTTTGATGCTATATGGATGCTTGGTATGGAACTGTGGAGCATTGCACTCTGGTGGGGATATGATTTGTTTATCTCATCCAAAGACAGAGAAACAAGTATGTTTATTTATTTCAGTGTATAACCTGTAGTAGCATATGTTGTTATTTTGATCTAGTTTGAAGTGTCAAGACAACTGCTAGTATTTACTTGAAAGTGGATTCAATACATCTAGGGTATGCCAAATTTTTAGTTGCACTCTGGTAGGGATATGATTTATTTATCTCATCCAAAGACAGAGCAACAAGTGTGTTTATTTATTTCAGTGTATAACCTATAGTAGAATATGGTGCTATTTTGATCTAATTTGAACTGTCAAGAAAAGTGCTGGTATTTACTTGAAAGTGGATTCAAAACATCTGTGGTATGCCAAAGTAATCTATCTTTTAGTACACTGGAAACATATGGCTAGTATTCAACAGTAATGTGTTGTTGGTATAAAAAAAAACAGTAGAAATATTTAAAATCAATCCTTGTAAAGTTGTGATCATGTAGTATTGATGGACTGAGAGTCCAGTTGATATATCTTTTCTCTCTGTGTTTTTCTATTAATATGTGGTACACTACCTTCATTACTATTAAGTTTTGTTGCAAAGTTGAGTGAGAGGTTGAAAGCATAACTACCAAGCACCAATTGTGTATGTGACATAAAATTATGCTCTTTTTATTCTCTTGGTTGAACATATGTATCTACACATGTTGTCGAAGTTTCTGGATAGATATATGTAGTGATAATACTCTTCATGTAAATGAAATAATTAGATAGAGTTTATAGTGCATTAAAACATAAAAATAAATAGAACCCTGTTCAATGATTCAAAATAGAGGTACATTACAATTTACTAGTTTCTTCATGGAAATATCATCTATGACATGGATAGTGAGAGCATGATGGGGGAAATTTTAATTTGGCATACTCCAGTTTCAATCAGCTTTGAAAGCCACCTCGAAAGGCATAAACAGGGTATTGCAAACCCTGTTTTTTATTATTTAGGACATCCAAGGGTTATGGAGGTTTGTGTAACATTTTTCTTATTTGATGAAAAACTATATTTTCTCATTGATCAAGATGACTTAGCACATCATAAGGATCATATTCATGACACAAACAATGATGAAATTTTTCAGCCAATGATAGCTTCCTCTCTTTCCCAATTTGTCCATGAAAAATCAGCAAGAGGAAGTCCTAATAAAACCTAAAAACCTAAACCCTAAATCTAATTCTAAGCCCTTAAACCTAATTCTAAACAACATTTGCGAATGAAGACCTATCTTGGATGGACTTGGACCCACCTCCATAGGCAAAGGATCTAAACATTATTGTTGGAACTTTAGGACCAAGGGAATCGAGTCACAATCCCATTTTCAAGCCTACTCATGCTGAGATGAAGAATATTTAGATGATTCTTTCATATGATTATATTGTACTGTCTAGTATTTATTAGTTAAATCTTAGTACTATGATTATTTTTGGACTTTAGAGGCCATTTAGAGATTCTTTGTTTATGTATTTTGGTTTAGATATGGATTGCACTTTGTGCCATTTTGGTTATATCCACCCTTTCTCTATACATGTGAAGAATTTGCATATTTGCAATGTTCCATGAGGACGCGTCCTGAATGGTTGGGGTTTTGCCTCTCAAGCTCCAAGTCATTCATGACTGGCCAGCCCCAACCATGCTCACTAAGGTCGAGGCCTGAAGGCTCTTAAAACCCAAATATCCCTGATGCATCAAGCAGCTACAAATTACACTTGAAACCTCCAAACCAAAGCATTAGTCAATGGGTTTGTTAGAAGGGGAGATACATCTTATTATTTGATGATGCATCCAAGGGAAATCCTGGCCCTGCATTATGTTTTATCCAGGAGGATTGAGGAAAATACAATTTGCATGGAACATAGGCCAAGCCACCAACAACAGAGGAAAATCATTAACAACTCTAAAAGGAATCCAATTATTGAAGGTACTGACCTCTGGAGCTATTGCTGGTGTTGGAGACTCTACCTTGATAATATCTGCTCTCCAAAAATTTGTGGTTCCAAGAAATCCCAAAATCAATTGCAATGTGTTCAAATGCTTGCAAGTCTCAAACTCCTTTGAGCCCCATGAATTGGCTCAAGTAAGTCAAAGATTTAACAGGAATGCAGATGTCATTGCCCATGAGACAATAAGTTTGTCTAAGGGAAACATGTTGTCGAATGCAGACCACAAATGGAGAACCCAAAATCAGAATATGGACTCTAGTCCCCTAAAACAAGATGCAATTACTAGAGAAACCCAAATAAACCAAGAGAAGCAAAGGTCTCAAGCAATAGGGAGTAAACTTACTCTCATGTGGGGTCCTAGGATGCCATTTTTCTACATCTTTTGGAGGCTTCTTGGCCCCTCCTATGGATACCCCTTGGCTCTCCAAAGGGGCACCAGTTATCCTTCAACTAAAAGCATTCAACACCTCGGTCATGGAAACAACTTGAAAGGAGTTTCATCCACATGCAAGTTGTAATGCATATACAAATTTGGAGACACATAAGATGCACCTTAACGGAGGTTGGGGGATTACATCACACTTCATTTAAGAGACTCATATCATGTACAGTGCCCTTCTATAAGGACGTGGAATTGAGTTTCTCCACCATGGTTAGATCAGTGTTGCAAATGTCTCTGATTTTTCTTATTTTTTCTAAGTTTACGTTTTGTTGTTATTTTCCCCAATATTTCCAATAAGTTTATTTCTAAACCCTCAAAAAAATATTGCCCGAAATGATATTTACAACAGTGGGTTAGATTTTAAATGAGGGATGAATATCAGCGCTTGCAGCTCCACTAATATGAGTAATACTAAAAATTACCCCTCTAATAATGATGCAGCAAGGTAGGCTCAATATAACAAAGGTCCTAAAGCAAGTTTTAAATACTCTCCCCTATGTTTTTTATCTGCTTAGTGTGTTAGAAATGGGAAAGGTATTTTGTCCAGGAGCCACAATGCCAGAATTAGGAGTTGATGCATCCATGTGGACAAATGGAGCAGAGGTAAAGTAGCTCTTCAAAGCAGGTATTTTTCTGTTGAATGAGATAAGAATAAGATTAAGGGGAAAGATCGAAGAGGTGGAGAGGATGACAAAAATTTCAGTTAGAGGCAAAGGATAACTCTTAGCAAATTAATTCCCATATATATGGAGCTCTCAACCAAATCTAGGGACCGGAGGCTAGAATTATTCACTTTGAACAGAGAATGGAGCCAAGAATGAATGAGCAATGTGGATAAATCATTTGCTAGAATGGAATACCATTTCAACTGCCTGGAGAAAATGTTGGAGAATACCAGACAGTAAATCCCCAGGGAATAGCCAGATCCTAAGGGATGAGGAAGAACATGGTTCTGAAAGTACCAACAGTTCCAATCAGAATGAAAATGAAGTCATTTAGATTGATAGCAAGGAGAGATTCAAGTAAAGATGAGAAACCAGACAGTAAATCCCCATGGAATAGCCAGATCCTAAGGGATGAGGAAGAACATGCTTCTGAAAGTACTAACAGTTCCAATCAGAATGAAAATGAAGTCATTTATATTGATAGCAAGGAGATCAAGTGATTTGAATGTATTCCTTGTTCCTTTTGCTGTCTTGTTTCATTTTGTATGGCTCAAAATGGTTTCAGTCTATTAAAAATTTATATGATTATTCAGGATCAGTGCTGGAATTTCTATAAAAATGGCTGAGTCAATCGTTAATTTCTCTATAGGACCATCAGATAATGCCATATTTTTGTACATTTCATATCAGGGTTCTGTGATTGTAAAGATGACAAATGGAAACCAGACTCTGGGAAATGCTAGACTGACTTTAAATATTTATAGTAAAAGACATATATATTTTGTTTTTGTTTTAAGAAAACATTCCTCTTCTTGTTAAGAAAGAACTCAGGTCCCTCTGTAAAATGGGCGAGATCTATTTTGTAGCTCTCTTAATTTTAAGTAACTGGAATTTGATAGAAATTTCAACAAAATCATGTTAGTGAAACTAGGTTATAGTATAGTGGCTACCTATAGGTAGTTTATCAATAACAAGTCTTCCTCTAGAAATATTTAAAAATTTAATACAGAAAATTGAAATAAATTGTTGGCCATTAACGAAAAAGCTTATACATGCCTTACCAATTCCTCATTATTGAATCACATATAATTTATATGATTTGAATAGTCATCGTGATATTCTATATGTTACTAATATCATCTCATGTCAAACAATCAATCTATTTGATTACCCAGAATGTGAGAGAAGGCCAGTTGGACATCTTCCATCAATAACTAGGACTAAAGAAGGAAAATCTACATTCACAAATTTTCATCAGGTAGAGTTGGATGACCACAACTTTTTGGACATAAAATATCAGTTCACAGAGATGCTAGTCTAGTCCCATGAGACTAACCATCCTAGATCCATCATAACCCCATAAGTATCAAGTGTCAAGAAGGATCAAATCTCTTGAGATGATTTTTTTATTATTATTTAATATGGATCTAGGTTGGTTGTAGTCTTACTCAACTCCATAGAACTCAAAACTCATAACTTATCTATAGTATTTCTATTTATTTGTAAATCTAATA
>SNQJ01S0043754.1:60283-81025 GCA_010110895.2 Picea sitchensis
GTTAGGTTAACTCCCAAGGTTAATCTTCTATTCTTCTGTTGAGTTATCTTTTACTCCTTTATCATTTTCCTTTCTTAAGTCAACTTAAAAATATAACTTTTAACTTCTTGAATTTCCCCCCCTCAGTGTGAGACTATGACCTAGTGGGGGTGCCTAGGCCACTGAGTCTCCTCATCACCTCTTTAAGAGGTGGGGGACATTACAGATGATTTCCAAGAGCTCAAACACACTCTTTTCCAAGAAAGTTTTCCAATCAATGATGAGACAATAGATGAAGAAACACTTGAATAAGATCCTGATGAAGAAGATATGGATGAGACATATGATGAAGATGAAGTATCTTCTCTTCCTCTTGATGAGGAAATCCATACCTCTACTCCTCCTGCACATCAAGAAGAGAACATGATAAGTTATATTCCTTTTGAAAATTTTGATGATGCCTTGTTCCATGACTATGGAAATGAAGAAAACTACCAAAAGTATCTCGATGAAGTTTTTCTTGTAGAAGGCCTGAACGATACTTTATTATCTGCTTTCCCTTTTGAAGAAAATGAAGGTATCCAGTCTTGTGAGGAAGTGATCAGCTCCTATGATGCATATGAATTCATGGAACAACCCTCGGATATAGTTGACGAACATATTGATGATTTCATATAGGTTGGGAGACATAGATGGGATGTGGGTTGTGTCATTATTGATAGAGATCCCATTTATGACATTGAGGGTAGCTCTCAAGCAGAAGGGGTTGAAATGTCATTTTTAGAGGACTGGCCTCCATGCATGTATGATTAAGATGTTTGGAAACCTAGTGATGACATGGTTACATATTTTTTCTTCCCTTTCGAGGATGACTTGTCGCAACATGATCTTCATTCATCCTTTGGTACATACCCTTTTGAGGATGCATATTTGTTTTATGAGGACTTTCGACTATTGTGCTTATATTTTTAGAAATACTAGGATGTGGCCACCTCAGAGTAGTCAAAGCTTAATTTTTCAAAGAGGAAGTATTTTCATCTTGGAAATTTCCATGGAGATTCACAGGGGAAGAGGCAATGTTTTTCTACACCTGAGACAATTCCTTAGCTCTTACCCTCTTCTCCAAGAGATCATGTAGTATTCTTCCGATCTCTCATCTCCTCTCAGCCCTCGACAAGATTTGAGTCTTTGTGCATGGATGAAGATGATCCTTCTTATACATGTATTAGCCCCCTTCAGAGATGGATTGATCAATCTTGTGGCTACACTTTCAGGTGGGATGATCGGGCTGATGGTTTCTCTTTTCAGTAGGATTTTCTCCCTCCCACCCATCTTAGTGAGTTTTATTTCATGATCAATTATATGTGTGTTTATACTCATTATTATTATGTGCTTAACTTATCTTTGTTTTATTATATGATTAAGCACAGGGGGAGATACGTTGAGGAGATGATCAAATGGTTGCACTAGTTGTATAACTTCACCTGATATCATCTAGCACATGATCTTCAGGGTCCCAAGGCCCTAGGTAAGTAGGTAAGTCATTTTGATTCCCTGTTATTGGCCCTTCACCAATTTTTGAGGAACACTTGGTCATGTTTAATTGTTTTTGGGACTTCAACAACCTGTCAAATATGGAGCGCAAGGCGAAGTGGAGATCGTGGAATCTAGACCCCCTTTTTGGGTCCTTTTTGGGTTTTTGGGGATAATGTAATGAGACTGGGATGTCGGCCCATGGGTTTACCCATGTTTAGGATCCTTTTTGTAATGTATAAGTAGAAGTCTAGGCTATGTAAGAAGGGACCTTTTTTAGGACACTTGAGGACAATTGAGAATTGGCTTAGTGCTAAGAGCTTATCTGTGTGATATACTTGTAGAGCCGAGTGCAAGTATTGTAAGTGCTGAGTGCATGGATTGTAAGAAGGTTTTATGCTTAGAGCTACTTGGGGAAGGAGGATCTAGGGAGATGCATAGATCTCCTATCTTGCATGGAGTAGGTTTTGAGGCTCTGTGCTTGTAATCGATTGGCCATTAATAATAGAGAAGAAGAGTTGGTGGACATAGCCCCAGGGTCGGGGTGAACCACGTAAATTTGTGTGTCATGCTTTGTGCTATTACTTTCATGTGTTTTCCCTCTCTTGATAAGTGATATGACATGTTTAGATAGATTTACTTATGCTTTGTGATTATTAGATGTGTATAGATGATAGATTTGATGTGTATGAAGTTGTTAAGTGCTTGGTCTACCAAATCTGGTCTATTGTATGATGCTAAGTGTTGAATTATCTTAGATCTAAGTATATACTGCAATGCTCTGTGTTATCTGCGAAGTGAGATAAGGGTTAATTCTAGGTGAACTATTGATGCTAAGTGCTTTGTTAAGTGTGTAATCACAGATCTGTGTCTCAGCTAAGGTTGCAGACACCTGAGTCCTACAACCACCCCTGCCTCTACCTCGGGTGAGACTCCATATGCTTTGTAGGTGTTGCCGAAAGGGCCGGTAGTTAGGATTTTGTTGGTGCGTTATTGTAGCGTTGAACCTTGGGTCTACCCCTGTGCCAACAAATGGTTCCGTTGCCAAGACCTGAAACTGTGATTGCTGGGAATTGAGGAAGAAGAAGCTTTGTGAAAAGATTCGACCTGAAATTGTGAAAGCTCTGTGAGTAGATCTGTCTCTCTGATGCACAGTACTCTACTCGACCTACGAAGCTTTGTGCTAAAGAAAAGAAGCCAGATGTGAAGAAAAGAGGTAAGATCTGTAATCTTTGTGCTCTGATAAAGGTAGGAATAGTGAAAGGTTTTAGATCTGGAAGCTTTGTGCTCAATAAGTGGAAAATTTTGTTTCTAAAGCATGAATTTAGGTATGCTTGATAGATTTTGTCCTAGCTTGAAAACTAGGGAATTGTTAGATGAAAGAACGTTTGATATGAATATATCTAATAAGAATAATGAAAGATATGTTATACCTATGCATAGAAAGAATGTTTGGACTAACGAGTGGATGCAGGATCCTATAAAGAAATTTTTGCAGGCTAGCCATTACTATCCTAGCGCACAGTATAGGAAAAGTTGGGGATCATTGAAGAGAAAGAGATGATTAACTCTTTGTTACAGTTGCAGAAGAACATGAGATGTTCCTAAGGAATGCCCTGGGAGAAAACCTAGTTGCCTCTGTTGTAAGGCTATGGACCATGAAGTATTGTATTTCCCTACAATGATTGCTAGACTTGAAAAGATGAATATGGAGCAAGAAAACCCTGAAGGAGATCAAGAGACTAAGATTATAGAAGAACCCCAGAAAGAATCAGAGATTATGTTACTAAAAATGAAAGAAACCTTGAATGAACATAAAGATGCCAGTTTGTTAGAGATCTTCAAAGAAAAGGAGAAAGTCGAAGTAAGAATAGGAGACTTCAACATTTCCTGTGCTCTGGATGAGGAAACACAGATGAACATTATGACAAAAATCACCTGGGAAACCCTAGGAAGGCTTGGTATGGTTCCTTCACTAGGAAAAATAGGGTTGTTTAAAGGAAAAATGGTAACCCTGTGTGGCAGGATTACCCAGATATCTATGAGTACCCATGGATCTTCGACAGAGGAAGAATTCAAAGTTATTAAATTTATTGAGGACCGTGCCCCATTTCCAACTTTGTTAGGCAAGATCTGGATTGAAAAAGATAAGATCCAAAGAAAATAAGAAAAGGAAACCCTAGAATAGAAGAACCACAAACTCATGGAATTTATGACTAGAAGGATCACCTACTTGATGGAAGAACAAGAGGACATATCTAAGCTATTGGACACCAGGGACTTGGATGCGGAAGCTATAAGAGCATTAGAGGAACCACAGAAGACTGAAATACCTAATCCATATGTTGAAGGAGTATTACCCTCGGATCTGAAGAAATAATCTCAGTGAGAAGTGACTATGTTGAGAGAAGATAGGAATCAGAACGGGAAAAGACAGACTGAGTTGAAGACTACTGGGAAGAAGGATAGAAAATTGAGTAAGAAAAAGGCGAAGAATGAAAAGTTACAAGAGATCCCAGGTGGAACACTGCAGAAGGAAAAATCACAGGAATTGAACTTCTCTAAGATATTAGAACAACAACATATGGAACTTCGCCATGGCGAAGCAATCTAGCCATTGGACTGATATACCCGTTCAAATTTCACCCCGAATGGATACAAAAGAATTAAAGGATCACCGCCAGACCATTGGCCCTCACCATAATAGACAAATCAATGATAATGGAAGCTTCATACCCAATGCAAGAAAACCGTTGATGAATTTCCTATTTATCTCGTTGCACCGTGCTCGAAGAACACTTTCGCCAACTGAAAATTTGAAGCCCGCAGAACTAGTGATTGTATACAATGATCATTGCAAGTAGATTTTTCATCCTAGTGCAGTATCTGAGATCATCATGACCCTGATTATCTTTTTCGAGTGCGTATGTACGACGAGCTAACTGCAGTTGTGGAATCTATCACAGAGGTCCTTCTCGATTTAATGACTGAGAGAGTCATGTCAGAAAGAGGAATGTCCACCAGAGTCCAAGCATCATCGAAAAGAGGAGTGAAAGCATCGCCGTCAACTGCTTGAGCAGGAACATCTTGAGTCAGCGCAGAAAGGAGAACTAAGCATAAAGATGACATAACTAACGCAAAGTTAGTGCCATCCATCCTACCAGCTTACATATCCCCTCTGAGTGGTGCGATTAATAGGGACAGTGTCCCTAGAGACTTTGAATACAACCTAGTCACTGCATATCTACCGAAAGGAGTACGCACCTATCACGCAAATCAAGACACGTTTACAGCGTTGAAGTTTTGTGAATTCAACCTGGGGGACCGTAAAGTTTACAGCATGCTCGCCCCGTATAAGTACTTGACAAGAACTAAGAGAAAAAATTCAAAGATCATCCCTCAACAATGGATGATGAACCTCGCACAGTCTACTTTTCTCCACGTTATGAAAATACCGCACTTCGGCAGACACCAGGAGGTGAATGCTTGTGTAAAATTGCTGCTAGCAAGTTACCACGGAGGATACATGTGGTTAAACCGTCGCATAAATGTTGATTCGACGCTGTTCAATATGATCACCGAGCTTAGCATGCAGGGCCCTAATCCCGAGGATTACTACCCTAGAAAGACCGCAAATCACGCTCTTTCACAGAAGATTGAAGAAGCTTATGGAAATGTCGAGAAGGGAACGCGAGGCTACAAGGTAGCCTCTATCAAAAGTGGCACAATGCACCTCACATGTCAACTGATCATAGGAAATATTGTACGTAAGAATCGACCTACACAAGTATCAGTCTTCGTAGTTGACCTCGCAGGAAAATGCGCAGAGGGACTATAGATGAACTGGGTGAAGTACCTGGTAAACCAACTAGAGATTGACTGTAGAGAAGCCCATGATCAGGGGCATGAATTCCATTTTAGCTGGCTTCTAATATTGATCGCTTTTGTTGCATGGGAGCTACCGAAAGGTGCAATCTTCCTAGACCTCGACCCCTTTGATCCACTGGCCACAAAGTTCAGTACATTGTGGTACTCGACTGACATGAATAAGCAATGGAAATCGAATGTCGTTTTCCAAACGTATTATAACCAATTGAAAGCATCCATAAGGGGAAAACCTCTCATAACCCTGAACACTTTACAAAGGTTCCGATCTTTGATAAAGTTCAACGTGGACCGCCACTTTATATACCTAACTCCACGTGATGATGAGCACCAGGAACAACTTCAGTCCTATTATAAGCTGACAAAAGAAGACCTAGAAGAGATCACTAAGGAATGGTCGGCGGACCTCCTTGTTGCAGCAGATCCTACAGAATTTTCAGACATCAACAACCCAGAAGTTGCATAGGACACACCTAGGCCTAGTAAGACAAAGAAGACGAAGAAGCCTGAAGAGGTTCAAGATGTAGATAGTAGATCTGTAAGGATGGATTCCGTCACACCAGATCAAGGAGATAATGGTGAAGACCTGGGTGAATTTGAACAGATACCGGAAGACGAAGTCGAAGTTATAAAGAAGAGAAAAGGGTCACCTCTGAAGTATCCCTCCTAGAAGAAATTGAAAGCAACCATAACTAAGATGCAAACCACGCTCACTCCGAATGACTTCGGTTTCCTCCTCGCAACTATGAATGAAGCTATAAAAGAGATAACAAAAAAGCAGGAAGCGAAGGAGGAGTATATATATAAAAGGATTGAAATTGAGCTCCAAGAAGTGCAACATGCACTCCAGTCTAGCCATGCAATCTCTATTGCGCCTCTGCCAGAAGGAACAACAGAAGTGGGAGATGAATCAGTTCAACTCCACAAGATTGTTGATACAGTCGAAGTACGCCTTTGATACGCACAGGAAGAAAAAGTGCAGGTTACTCAGGCCTTAAAGAAAGTACAAGAGGAAATCATAGAACAACACTGAGCCACGCAACAAGAGAAGGATGTTCTCCAAGAAAAATTTGAAGAAGATAGAGCGAAGATCCAAAAGGAGAAAGAGCAACTTCTCACGAAGTAGATTAGGATGGAAGAAGTAGTTAACCAAGAATTCCGCTCCGTCACTGGCTTAGAACAAAAGAGAGAAGAACCATTCGAGCATCAAGTGATGAAGCTTGCTGAAGTTATTCATCAGCTTCAGCAAAGGGTCATGGAATTAGAGCTTCAAACTATACCAAGTACCCCACAAGAAGTGCATGACCAATGAGAATTGAATGCTTAGAGCACAGTTGAGAGGATTAAAACACCTGCTACAGAATGCAAATAGTTAAGTAGAAGAAGAGCACAGATATATGAACAACTATTCGAAGAACCAGAGTTGAAGAAATTGGAGTCCCAACTCCAAGAAGCAAAGAAGCACGCAGATACGATACAGGCATAACTCAAGCTCCTGTCACCCATCGAGAGGATGAAGAGATCCCAGGAACAACGCACCGCCCAACAACTTGTTCTTAACACGCAGAATAGAGTGATGGAAGTCACCCAAAAACTCCAGCCGAGCCAGGAGGCAACCTATATACTGTTTGAAGAAATTGAAGGCCAAGGAACAGTACTAGAACAAGTAGTTGTTACAGTCAAGAAACAACTGGAAGGACTTATCAGCGAAGCAGTTATTTAGGAATTTGCTGAGCAAGAAGCAGTAGCATAGAGACAAGTCGAAGCAGCTTGAGCCAAGATCGAGACCTTTAAGGCAAAGTTACCCAGACCTGAGTGACTCAGGACGAGTCACAGGTGAGTGTTGGGGGTATGTTGGCCCTTGACCAAGTTTTGAGGAACACTTGGTCATATTTAACCATTTTTGGGACTTCAATAGCCTGTCAAATATGGAGCGCAAGGAGAAGCGGAGATCGTGAAAGCTAGACCCGCTTTTTGGGTCCTTTTTTGGTTTTTGGGGATAATGTAATGAGACTGGGATGTCGGCCCATGGGTTTACCCATGTTTAGGCCCCTTTTTGTAATGTATAAGTAGAAGTCTAGGCTATGTAAAAAGGGACCTTTTTTAGGACACTTGAAGACATTTGAGAAGTGGCTTAGTGCTAAGAGATGATTTGTGTGATATACTTGCAGAGCTAAGTGCAAGTATTGTAAGTGCTAAGTGCACGGATTGTAAGAAGGTTTTATGCTTAGAGCTACTCAGGGAAGGAGGATCTAGCAAGCTGCGTAGATCTCCTGTCCTGCGCGGAGTAGGTTTTGAGGCTCTGTGCTTGTAACCGATTGTCCAACAATAATAGAGAAGAAGAGTTGGTGGACGTAGCCCCAGGGTGGTGGTGAACCACGTTAATCTATGTGTCATGCTTTGTGTTGTTACTTTCATGTGTTTTCCCTCTCTTGCTAAGTGCTATGACATGTTTAGATATATTTACTTATGATTTGTTCTTATTAGATGTGTATAGATGATAGATTTGATGTGTATGAAGTTGCTAAGTGCTTGGTCTACCAGATCTGGTCTGTTGTATGCTGCTAAGTACTGAATTATCTTAGATCTAAGTATATACTGCGATGCTCTGTGTTATCTGCGAAGTGAGATAAGGGTTAATTCTAGGTGAACTATTGATGCTAAGTTATTTGTTAAGTTTGTAATCACAGATCTATGTCCCAGCTAAGGTTCCATACACCTGAGTCCTGCAACCACCCCTGCCTCTACCTCGGGTGAGACTTCATCTACTTCGCAGGTGTTGTCGAAAGGGCCGGTAGTTAGGGTTTTGTTGGTGCGCTATTGTAGCATTCAACCTTGGGTTTTCCCCTATGAAAACAAATGGTTCTTGCATCTTGATTTCTCATATTAGTTTAGATGCATTTCATTTTCATTTTTCTCTACTTGCATAGTGATTTCATGCTTAGCTTAGAATTTTTTGAAAAAATGTCTAAATTTTCTTTTTCTAGCTTAGTTGGTTTGATTATGATCATATGAGAACAAGGATGAGTAGGCCATCCTGCACTTGACAGTTTGATGTTTTCTTGTAGACACATGTCTACCAAGATATGTTGTGGTTACCATGCACTCTACGATGAGCACATGTCCCCAAGTAGGAGCCAAATGTTATCCCCATTTTGTATATAACTGAGGAGATTATGTCTCGAGGCCCTCAGGTTGCAGATATGGAGTGCTAAGAGATTACATGACCAAAAATACCATTTTTCACAGTTGGAAAACCCTCTCACCACCACAGATGGTCACACATTTCTAGATGGCATCCACCACATTAGTTGGCTTCCAGAAGGGAGTAGGCCTTGCTCCATGAGATACAAGTCAGTATTATGGTGAGCATCATTTCAATATTTAAGACAATTGAGTATGTTTTATCTTAGATTGATCTAGATTTCATGATATATGCTTGGAAATTATGCCTTTTTCCCTACTTTACCTTGGTGGTTGACATTGTTCCCTAGTAAGTGGTTTTCCTTGGGGATGGGTTTGCTACTAGGAACTCCCTTAAAAATCGATCATACCATTCTCGAACATAATTACCACTTTCCATAATTATTCCCCTCCATTTCCTTATCTCTTGGTATTTTAGGGTGTATTGACCCAAGAAGGGGTTGCCCCTCATTTTATGGGAAGAAGGGGCTGAAGGCCCAGAGGGATTGATGTCGGGTAAAAGATAAAATCCTTTTATAAACCTTCTAGATTCTTCGCCCAGGGATCACCCAAGAAAGCAATGAAACACTTATCTTTGAGTAAAGGGGACCCACAATATAATAAAGAATGCTTAAAAGGTTAGTTGAAGGATAGGAGGTGTCATCACGAGATGAATTATCACATCCATGAATATCTAGTGGTATGAAATTTCCATCATCTGGTCACCAAACCAGGGTAATGGCCCTCAATTGTATGGTTGAGAGAAAGGGGGTCTCATCACGAGCCAACCCTCTCATTTCCACTAGGTGTTTATGGGGACATCGCCATTATCTCGTCACCACACCAAGGAAGTGACCTTCAACCTCCTCTTAAAATTATGAAAGAATAAAAGAATGGAAATTAATGGGCTTGGAAAAAGTGCATTGCGTATGAAGGTACCAAACACCCTCTACAAAGACACCCATTAATGAGACACTACAACCCCTTGTATGTCATGAGCCCTATGCCCATTGAGTCTTGACCCCAACCACCTCACCCACTTTGCACGTCTTGGAGAGGGATATCTTGGAAACTCTCCTTGACCTAGGGAAATATCTACCCAATAGGACACCTTGTCAACCCTCCCATATTCAAGATTGACAAGTCGCATAATGTATTTGATCATTTAATTGTTTGATATAGTGATCTTTGATGCACATGCTTAGGTGGCTCATTTATTGATCAGATTCACTTATAATAATGTTATGACTTGAGATCCATGAAGGGCATGCTCATTTGTCTTTTCAGGACCTATTTGGTGGACATTTTTGTGAGAACAAGCCTAGCTTGGGCTTCCATGGGGCTACAAGCCCACAGGTTGGATGCCAAGGGCCCGCATGACGAATGAGAAAGATCAGACTTGGAAGGCCTTGAAAATGACTTGGATGACATAGCTTATCCCCCACATGCCAAATATTTTTCCCAGGAGAGGAAAAACATCACTCCTAGAGGCATGACATCACCTAGGGGGGTTAGGGCTTGGTGGTGAGGTGCCACTCATTGACACATGGACGTTTTGAGGAGAAGAAGGTATTCACCATGAGGATATTGTCTAGATGCTTGAATGTGTCCTTTGGAGGCCTACCCATGCTTCTCCAACACCAACGACTTCTTCTAAGTGGTAAAACATCCCCTAAAGGGAATACGTCCATGTAAAATTATGATTTATTTGTGCAAAAGTGAAACTTTAAATGAATTGTTTAATATTAATTTGTTAAAGGGGGAAATATTAGGGTTTTTTACCCCTATTCTTGTGGTTTACCCCTTAATTTATGGACAAGTCACCTTGGTGACATTTTGTATAAATAAGAGATTATAAAATCTCATTTGAACATAACTCTCCCTCATTGTGAGAAGTATTGGTCTGAAATTTTCGCTACCTCAATTGATGAAACAGGTAGACAAGAATTAAAGGAAGAAGAAAATGAATCAATGGAACAACTTTATGAAGAAGAAACAAAAGATGAAAAAGAAGGGGAAGATGAAGAGGATCTGACAGAAGAAGAAGAGCAAGTTCAACAAGTGCCTCCAAAGACACCTAGCAGACGAGTATAGAAGAATCATCCTTCAGATCAGATTATCGAAAACAAGGATACAAGAGTTGAGACTAGAAGAAGAATGTGTTCACTAGAACAAACACACCTAGCACTCTCATCTACGATTGAACCAACCCATTGAAGAAATTGAGCATAATAATATTAGGAAAAGAAGATTGGCGGAAAAGGCCTCAAGCCATATTTCTCAAAATTGTATTCATCTTAATGATACAAATATATAATGCAATAATGAAACCACCACAATTTTTCTCACATCGACACCTCATCAGGAGATAAGGTCAAATGAGGAAGTATATGAATCTAGAAGCACACTTAGCATAACAACTATATCATAGCATGCAAAATATATCAAAGGTGGTATACTAAGACTTAATGATTGTATATGAGAAAGAGGCTAACATTCCCCCCCTCAATCATAAGTCTGAGCAATAATACCAACAAAGAAGGTGCATAAACTGGTACATTTCCATGTCTTCATGCTGAAACTCCTGAGCTGAGCCACAATGAAGAACTGCCTGAAAAATAGCCAAATTTGGATGCTGAAAAATCTGGAAAACCTCACAGTATAATCATGTGAGATAGAATGCCAACAATTTTGTTCACTGATGTGAACTCCAATATGATGAGAGCAAATAAAAATAAGTGAATCAGTTGCAAGTCTGCCACATCCCTGAAAATGCCTGACAACTCAATCAATGCCAAGCTGCAATGCAAAAGGATCCATTTGTCCTCTGCTAGGTCCAATGACCATCTAGGTGAACCAAATGTCCACATCATTGCTCTCAAAATCAACATCCTTGTGTATGATTCAATATTGAACCATCATTCTGCCATCTATAGACTGTAGTTTCCCATCTAACAAATTCAATTCCCATCTAGCATATTTGATGTGTGTTGTTGTCGAAACTTTCTGTCTGACAACCATCTTCAATTCCATCATCAATTCCCTCCTTTGTTAGATGAAAGGCGAGACCACAAGTGGTTTCATGAATAATTGTCATTGGATTTTTGAACTCCCCCCCTTAAGGTGCACGAGAGTTTCATCATTGTACTCCCCCCTTCTATGCTCAAGAGAGTACCATACTTGTTCCATTTGAGTACAACAAAAAGTGGGCATGCAGATAAAACCACATGTTATCTCATCCCGTGAGGGCCATGCTCGAAAGCTACACCATAAGAGGACCACTTATGTGAGGTACAATTTTTTTATGTGATACGATATTGGTCTTTACTCAAGATTGAATTCTTCGGTAATAATTATATAGTTGCTTGGTTGTTGATGACCATTGCCAAGGATCAATCCATTCATAGTGAATCTTCAATCTTGCAGGTTTCTTTAGTGTTGAACATCTATCTGAAGAATGGTTATGCTTTCCACAATGTTGGAAATGATGGAGATCAAAACACTCATTCTCCTTGTGACCAACTCTATTGCAATGTTGGCACTTATCATTCTGATGCTGAACTTGAATAGGTGAAGTTGAAGCTTCTTGAAGGAATCCAACACTCACAAACAAAATTGGTTTGGAGTAATTTGGAATATGAAAACTGTTTTGATTTTCATATCCTAAGCCATGTCGATTCCTATTGAAGTGTAATTCTTCCCAAGGTCTGATGATGGGCTTGGAAAGATCATGTTGTATTTGATGACGTGATTCACATTTACTTTCACTTATACTTGTTGTATCACTTTGTGCTTTGGCATCTTCTTCTTGCAATTCATCTTCATTGGAAGTTGCTTCTGAAGTTGGCTTGTTGATTTTTTCCTTCATTGATTATTGATCAAAATCATCATCATCATCATCATCATAGAGAGGGTTGTTCTGAACAAAAACTAGTTCAGAAAACTTCATTTGTTGTTGACTTTTGAGTTCTATCAACTCATCATTCAATAGATGAGATTGTTCTTGTAGAAGTCTAACTTTAGCTTGCATCACTTGCAAACAATTTAGCACTGACTAAAGAGTTTATTTGTTCATTATCACTGTGTTTACTTCAGTGGTGTTTATTAGAGTGTTCAGTAACTCTAATAATTCCTGACTGCGCTCCATTTGAACACGCTCGCTTGAACTTCTCGTTCACTTTCTCTTCTGGCTCGCTTGTACTCGCTCACTTGAACCTTTCTTGCTTTCTTCCAAGAAGTTTGAGGATGTCGGTTACCACCGAAAATGCATCCCAAAGTATTACAATGACTGATTGACAACAATTGGAATTTTGACTCAAAAAATAGAGGGTGTTGGATTCAACTGAGAATGCACCCAATAAATACAATTCAACTCAATTTAATTTCGACACTTACAAAAAAACTATTGCAAGTGCATTACTTGTAGTTGATCTTGAAGTTGAAGTGATCTTCAAAGTTGACTACTTTGATGATGTTTTTAGTCCTTGAATATTAGATGCTTGATGTGTCCATTTCTACAACGATTTGAATTGCTCATTTGATTAATTTGATTTTATTGCCTTGACTGATATGATTTGATTTGCTTGTAAATGCTCAATCATATGTGCTTGATTGTGCTTTAATTATGCAATCTTGCATTTCCTTGACTTTTTGTGTACTCTATGTGTGTAATAATGTCAAAACTAGACATAAATCAGCTTAGAAGATAACCATGAAAATCACCAACACACACTACACAAGGTGTACCTAAAATCCCCTTATTCAATTTCGGACGAATCTAGGACACAAAACAAAACAAAATTGATTTTATTTCGTAATATCTCTATTGCAATAATAATAATCTGAGTACAATTGAGACACTTGCAATGAGCTTCATGTCTCAAGGTGAGCCATGTTACAAGCTCTTACTTTTTCAAATATGCCTTTACACTTCTCCTTGCAAGGTGTCACAATTACAATTCCAAGATGTTTTTACAAAATAAAAAAGTTTTAATATCCCTCACTAATGGACAAATGAATATGGCAATTCGTATCAATCAATGGAAAATTATATTCCCACTCCAAAACTCACATCTAAAACACTTCCACTATGAGAAAACGAGAGTTCCAACCACTCCTTGGCTCCTAATTTTGTTAAAACGCACAACCTCTGGCCTCTACAATGAGACTCTGACCAGTTCTGAAGATGAATTCAGTAAAAAACGTTTAAGAATATAATAGAAACAACTTCAAAATTGTTGTATGTTTGAAAAAACAACAGATTTCAGTGGATGGATTTCGAAAAAAAATCACACAGATTTTCTCCTTTCTTTGGGCGTCAACAAAAGTCTCTTACAGAACTTTTGATGGAGGCACTCCCGCTATCTCATGGAGTTTTTTATTATTAATTTAATTGTTGTTCAGAGGACAACTCTATAAATTTCATAATTGAATGGAAATCATATGCAATTGAATGAACAGTTTCCAGCATACACAACACACAGGTCCGCATATAATCGAAACAACAACAAGGTAAACACATTGATTCATATTTACCATGTAGATCTATCACTCAGATGCAGATCTATCATTCAGATTTGATAGCATGCATCTATAAGAAATTTAGAATACCTTTGGTGGTAGTGGTGGTCGCAACTCACAACTGACATCAATTCTACATATGGGCATTTAATCCAGATGAATTTTCACTTGTCTTCTCTCACTTTCTTCCATACGAATTGTTACTGATATCATAACACAGAGGAGGCAGATCAAATCGTGCTTGAGAAGCTAAAATTTCTTTGACATGCCAAGAGTAGCCATCATCCATCAACTCAGATTCTAAATCACTCATGGAAAACTACCATGAACACATCAGGCCCTTAAGACCATAAGAAGTTCTAATACCAATTGAAGAAATTGAGCATAATAATATTAGGAAAATAAGATTGGCAGAAAAGGCCTCAAGCCACATTTCTCAACATTGTATTCATCTTAATGATACAAATATATAATACAATAATGAAATCACCTCAATTGTTCTCACATCGACACCTCATCATGAGATAAGGTCAAATGAGGAAGTATAGGAATCTAGAAATACACTTAGAATAACAACTATATCCTAGCATGTGAAATATATCAAAGGTGGTATACTAAGACTTAATGATTATATATGAGAAAGAGGCCAACCCCTATTTTGAAGAGGTCAACAAGGATGAATTTTGGAATAAGGCCATGGATGAAGAATTGGATCAAATAGAGAAAAATGACACTTGGGAATTGGTTCCAAGACCAAAGGATAAGAATGCGATTGACACAAAGTGGGTATACAGGAAGATGGACAGGTTATAAGGAACAAATCTATATTGGTATGTAAAGGATATACACAAGTTGAAGGAATCGAATTTGAAGAGACATTTTCTCCAGTTGCCAGAATGGAAGCAATCTAATTGCTTTTATCTTATGCATGCTCCAAAAATATTAAAGTGTATCAGATGGACGTAAAATCAACTTTTCTGAATGGGGAACTTGAAGAAGAAGTATACTTTGAACAACCAGAAGGATTTCAGTTGTCAAAGAACGCATATTATGTGTGTAAATTAAAGAAGGCCTTGTATGGTCTAAAACAGGCTCCTAGAGCATGGTACTCTAGACTGGATAAATATCTATAGCAAGCAGGGTTCAGAAAAGGAAGTGCAGACAACAACCTCTACATCAAGGTAAGTCAAGATAGTATTTTATTAATTGAAGTTTACGTTGATGATATTATTTTTGGTAGTGATGATGACAGGTTAAGACATAAATTTGCAAAGGATATGCATAATGAATTTGAAATGTCATTACTCGGAGAACTATCATTCTTTCTGGGACTTCATATACGTCAAAGCAACCAAAGAATTTTTATTTATCAAACCAAGTATATTAGAGAAATGCTAAAGAGGTTTAGAATGGAAGATTGCAAACCAATTATCACTCCCATGCAAACCAATTGCAAGTAGAGAAAAGATGATCATTCAAAGTCTATAGATCAAAGGAAATACATGTCAATGATTGATAGCCTACTATATGTGACAACATCCAGATCAGATGTAATGCAAGCAATTGGACAGGTGGCATGATTTCAAGCAACACCAAAGGAATCACATGTATTAGCAGTGAAGAGGATTTTTAGATATCTCAAAGGAACAAAAGCATTTGGATTATGGTATCGAAAAGGAAAGGATCTATCACTTATTTCCTACACAGATGCAGATTGGGCAGGTTGTATTGATGACCAACGAAGCACCAGTGGAGAAGCGTTCTACTTGGGTGAGTGTTTAGTATCATGGCTAAGCAAGAAACAATCATCAATATCTTTATCTACAGTCGAGGCAGAGTATATTGCAACAACAACATGTTGTACACAAGTTCTTTGGATGAAACAAACTCTGACAGATATACAGATTGAGTATGATGAGCCCATTCTAATCTATTTTGATAATACAAGCACCATCAATATATCAAAGAACTCAGTGATGCACTCCAAGATTAAGAACATTCCAATCAAGTATCACTTTCTATGGGAATAAGTTGTAGAAAAGAACATCAGAGTTGAGTATGTGGGCATAAAAGAACAAGTGGAAGATATATTTACAAAACCACTTCCACGAGAAGCCTTTGAGTATCTTCATCAGAGACTCGGAGTTATCTCTACTCCAAAATGAATTCTTTTGAATTCTTATCTTATATGTCTTAGATTTACACAAGGAAGCACCATAAAGAGGATAGTTCAGGTCGGGAGATCAGTTTTAGGAAGAGTTCGGTCAGGAGGAGTATCCCCAAGAACAGTTTAGTTAGGGGGAACAACCCCATGTGGAAAGATACCTTTGCCACTGATGACAAAGGGGGAGAGATTTATCAGATATAGAATACAGAGGCATGGTACCAGGGGGAGCGATGGTCACAGGGGGAGCATGAGTGATATGACTTCAATATTGCATGACATGACTTAAGTATTGCATCAGAGTGTTGCCATCAATGCCAAAGGGGTGGATTGTTGATTAAATGGGATGGTTGTCATTGATGTCAACCCTTGAAGAAAATCCAGTAGGAAATTTCGATAGCACAATGGCCGTTTGGGTAATGGACCCAAGTTTGTTGGATGGATAATGCCATAATGGTATGAGTTTTTTGATATCTTTAGGTAAGACTATTTCAGATGGACAGTACATGTCATGCCATTTCCGGTGGTATGTGGAACATCACATAACTCTTCACGGTTAGAGAGTTATGACCATGTGAAGTTGGAGAACCCTCATGAGTCATCTAGAAGCCCTAAAAGGTCAAAGTAGTCAAAGTGTTTGCAATGAAGAAATTATTAAAATAATAAAGTGAAGTGATGAGTGTACTATAAGTCAAAGAGGATGCAAAATAAATTATTTAAATAATAAAGTTAATGGAGAACTCCCTAAAATAAGGAAAGTGGTTTAAGATATTTTAGAAGGTAAATAATAAAGTGAAGTGATGAGTGTCCTATAAGTCAAAGTGGATACAAAAGAAATTATTTAAATAATAAATTTAATGGAGAAATTACTAAGTGGACAAGTGGTTAGAAGTTGGTTAACCCTAAAATAAAGAAAGTGGGTTAAGATGGTTAAAAGGTAACCCCTTGAGGAAGCTACATGAAAGTATAAATAAGAGGCAAGACTCTCTCATTTTAATCACACTTGAATATCATTGAATATCTATTTTTTTGAAAGGTTATTTGGGCAAGTATTATAGATAGACAAAATTTGCAGCAGGAAAAGTGCGATAGAAAAAGTGCGATAGAAAAATCACGGCAGAAAAATCATTGTAGAAAAAGTGCGACAAAAAAATCACGACAGAAAAATTACGGCAAAAAAAGTGCGGCTGAAAAATCGCGGCAAAAAAAGTGCGACAGAAAAATCGCGGAAGAAAAATCGTGGCAGAAAAAGTGGTAGAAAAATCAAGGTAGAAAAAGTGCGGCAGAAAAATCGCGGCAACAACATGGTTGGGGTCTTTTTATGAGAGATATGTCACATCTTGTTTGAGTTATGTTTTGTGAGCTAGGGTTTATCTCTTGAGATGGTATTGGATGTTCAATATTGTTGCATATATCAGATTTGTTGAGGGATACAATTGGTATTTTGTTGTTGGTATTTGGCATATGGGTATTGGTCTTTCGGTTGTGATGTGTTGCTAAAGTTGTTGGTTTATCTTGAGGCTACATAATAGTGAGGTTGTAGAACATGGTTTGATGTAAGGGTTTATGGTATTTGGTTTATGGATAGAGTGATGAATTTTTTATGGTTATATTGGTGTATGTCTTTGGTATATCGTTGAGGTACATGTTGGGTACATTGTTGAGATAAGTAGTTGATGAGTTGGCACATACATGAGGTGTATAGTTGATGATGTGGTACATATTCATGAGTCATAGTTGATGTGTAGTTGATGCATGGTTGATGCATGGTACATGTTGGTTCAGGTTATTGGTACAAGTTGTTTGGTGCAGGTTGATTGGTACAGGTTGTTACAGGTTGACAGTGGTAGTGGTTGATTTAGTGACAGTGGCAGGTTGTCTACATTTGGCATTTATATTTATGGCGGTTGGATGGGGCAAGGACATGTGTTTGTAGCCACCTTTCGGTTGTAGTCGGAGAACATAGGGGATTGTACTCTTCTTCTGGTTGTAGTCAGAGAATTGGTGAGTTGGAGCTTCCCTCAGGTAGTATCCTAAGAAACTAGGGGGTTGGAGCCTCCTTCCAGTTGCAGCTAGAAAAGAAAGGAAGTTGGTGCCTCCAATGAATGTAATTCTTCAAGACATATAAGGAAAAACATTACATGGTTTTCTCTCGCTTTGGGTTTCCACGTAAAAACATTGGTGTACTGTGTATGTGTATGATTGTTCATTTGTTCATTGTTTATTTACTCTACAATTATTGTATTATAATGATACACTGATATAACACTTGCATTATATGGTTAAATAATATTAAATTTCTCTATTACTGATTCACCCCCCCCTCTCAGTAATCCAACAATTTTAGAACCAGACACATTTTGCAAGAGTTGTTCCATGGGTGGGACTGGGTAGTTATCCTTTTCTGATGTTCTATTAAGATTTCTGAAATCTACACACTGGTGGATCTCTCCAGACGTTTTCCTGACAGGAACCAAATTTGTTACCCAGATAGAGTGTCTAACCTGAAAGATAATCTTAGCATCTAGTAATTTCTTTAACTCTTGATACATGAGGGGTTCCAAAGATGGATGATACTTCTTGAGATTTTGTTGGAAGGGTTTTACTCCGGATTTTAACAGGATTGTGTGTTGAATAATGAGAGTGTCATAAGTTTTCAATTCTCGGTAGGACCAAGAAATGACATACTGATATTCTCTAAAACATTTGAGATAATCTTTCTTTTCTTCTTTAGACACTGTTTTCCCTAGATTTATATTCTTAGGATTTTTCGAGGTTCCTAGATTTATAGTCTTGTATATGGGACATGAACTCTCTGTCTTTATGTTCTTCGACCCTTTAAATCTTTCCCTCAGGTCGAAAAGGTTCTCCAAATTGGCTACCCCTTTCGGTATCGTGTGAAACCTTGGTTTGTTATTAGAGTGATTTGTTCCTCCCTTTTGTTCATGGAAATGGGTTTCTAGTAGTTTCTCTTTGAATACTTCATTATCAATAGCCAGATATTTAAAATTTTCTTGATTGGTCAAAAAATCTACAATCTGCTCATCTCCTTCAAAAACCTTCCAATTAGAAATATTTTTGGGCACTGATGGTTTGTAGAGTAGTTCCACAGTGAACCTAAAGGCTTCATAGTCTTCTAAATGGGAAAACCTTGAGGTTGCAGTAGCTAGGGAATCAACAAGAGTATTCTTTGTCCTGGGGACCGCAATAATATTAAGGGCCTCAAAATGATCTATTAGCATATGCACCTCTTGTTGGTAATTCCTCAAGTGGGGTGAGTTGAAATGTATAGTATTCTTTACTTTCCTAACGATAATTTCAGAGTCCCCAAAAACCTTTAGTTCTTTAATGTTTAAGTCTATGGATTTCTTCAGTCCCTGAACTAGAGCTTCATACTCAACAGTGTTATTAGTGCATTCAAATTCTAGTTTGCAGGATAGGAAATTCGGCTTCCCCTTTGGGTCAATGAGGATACATCCTGCTCCCGACCCTTCTTGTGATTTAGACCCATCAAAGTACAATGTCCAAAATTGTGAGCGGAATTTATCAACTTCTTCATGTCTAGTTATTTCCTCATCTCTGTATACCTTGCCTGCGGTTTCCAACAGAGGTTCTTGGAAGAAGATGTTTTCTTCTACCGCTACCAGTAGATTCACTTGAAAATACATTTCATAGTTTTGAGTGAAAGGTACATCATATGAGAGAGGAGCAAAATTTCCAAAATCAGAATCTCAGAAGTAGTTTCCTAGCACGGGGAAATCTGTCGACGAAGGGTCGTTGAAGGATTCTAAATTAGTGACAATATGTTTGAGATAACTCTCCCTATCGATCCTAATCATATTGGAATTCCCCTTTAGTGACAACCAGAGGTGTGCCCAGTCCTTGATAAAGTATCCATTCAATTTCTCAGACCAATCTTGACTAAGTAGCAGTGCATAAGATTCTGGTATATCTACTACAATGATGTCAATTAATTGAACAAATTTCGGGTGTGTATCCATTCTGATCATGACATCCTTAAGTTCCCCAATAAATTTTACCCGAGTTTTGTCTAGTTGTATAACGTGTTTATCACTTTTGAGCAGAACTGCATTCAATTTATTGTAGACTAATAATGGCATGACATTGGAGGATGCCCCTAAATAGACTAAAAAATTATGGAGGTTTATGTTGAAGGCTTCAAATGTTAAAAGGAAAGGTGGGACAAATGAATTTCCTCTTTTGTTTACAGAGCAAGCGTTCACATTTGGTTTTTTCTTTGGATCTGTAAGAGATGGGACCTCACCTAGGTCAGTGCTTGTTATAGGGGCTTCTATTGACTAGGGGTGATTCTAAGAACCCCCCATAAATTTGTATGTATAATAAGTGGGCGAATCCCCATGATACATAGGAAAAATTGAAGGCTATTTTATCAATAATATAATATGTATATATAATGTTTTGGCGAATCTTTTAGTCAATTATATAATTTTGTAAAA